>JARQOD010006712.1:0-41798 GCA_033576555.1 Oophaga sylvatica | reverse complement strand
GGGGGGGAGACAGTGACGCTGGCTGGGGGAGACAGTGAGCGCTGGGCTGGAGACAGTGAATGCTGGGGCTGGGGGGGACAGTGACCTGGCTGGGGGGAGACAGTGAACGCTGGGCTGGGGGGAACAGTGAGACGCTGGGGGGAGACAGTGAACGCTGGGGACAGTGAACGCTGGGGGGAACAGTGAACGCTGGGGCTGGGGGGGACAGTGAACGCTGGGGGGGAGACAGTGAACGCTGGGTGGGGGGACAGTGACGCTGGGGGAGAACAGTGACAGCTGGGGCTGGGGGGGACAGTGAATCGCTGGGGGGAGACAGTGAACGCTGGGGCTGGGGGGACAGTGAACGCTGGGGGGAGACAGTGACCTGGGGCTGGGGGGACAGTGAACGCTGGGGGGAGACAGTGAGCGCTGGGGGAGACAGTGAATGCTGGGGCTGGGGGGACAGTGAACGCTGGGGGAGACAGTGAACGCTGGGGGGCATGCGTGGGGGGACAGTGAACGCTGGGGGGAGACAGTGAACGCTGGGGGACAGTGGGGGGGACAGTGAACGCTGGGGGAACAGTGAGGCTGGGGGACAGTGAAGCTGGGGGGAGGACAGTGAACGCTGGGTGGGGACAGTGAACCTGGGGTGGGGACAGTGAACGCTGGGGGGAGACAGTGAACGCTGGGGGGGGAGACAGTGAACGCTGGGGCTGGGGGGACAGTGAAGCTGGGGAGACATGATGCTGGGCTGGGGGACAGTGAACGTGGGGGGGAGACAGTGACGCTGGGGGACAGTGAACGTGGGGGGAGACAGTGACGCTGGGGCTGGGGGGAGACAGTGAGCGCTGGGGTGGGGGGGACAGTGAGCGCTGGGGCTGGGGGGAGACAGTGAGCGCTGGGGCTGGGGGGAGACAGTGAGCACTGGGGCTGGGGGGAACAGTGAGCGCTGGGGCTGAGGGGGAGACAGTGACGCTGGGGCTGGGGGGGAGACAGTGACCTGGGGCTGGGGGGGACAGTGAACGCTGGGGGGGCATGAGCGTGGGGGCAGTGAGCTGGGGCTGGGGGGGCAGTGAACGCATGGGGTGCAGTGAGCGCTGTGGGGCATGAGTGCTGTGGGGGCAGTGAGCACTGTGGGGCAGTGAGTGGGGCAGTGAGTGTGGGGCAGTGAGCGCTGTGGGGCAGTGAGCGCTGTGGGGCAGTGAGCTGTGGGCAGTGCGTGGGGGCAGTGAGCTGTGGGCGTGAGCGGGGGGGCAGTGAGCGTGGTGGGGCAGTGAGCGCTGGGGGAGTGAGCGCTGGTGGGCAGTGAGCGCTGGGGGGAGAAATGAGCGCTGGGGTGGGGAATGAGCGATGGTGGGAGAGGTGGGGGGAATGAGCGATGAGGTGGGGAATGAGCGATGAGGTGGGGAATGAGCGTCGGAGGTGGGGAATGAGCGCTGAGGGGGGGAATGAGTGCTCGGGGGGAATGAGCGCTGAGGTGGGGAATGAGGGCTGGGGAGAATGAGCGCTGAGGTGGGGATTGAGTGCTGTGCTGGGGGAGAATGAGCGCTGGGGAGGAATGAGCACTGGGAGGAATGAGCGCTGGGTGGAATGAGGGCTGAGGTGGGGTTGAGTGCTGCACTGGGGAGAATGAGCGCTGGGGAGGAATGAGCACTGGGGAGGAATGAGCGCTGGGGGAATGAGCTCTGAGGTGGGGAATGAGCACTGGGGGGAATAAGCGCTGAGGTGGGGAATGAGCACTGGGGGAATGAGCGCTGAGGTGGGGAATGAGCGCTGGGGTGGGGAATGAGCACTGAGGTGGGGAATGAGCACTGGGAGGAATGAGCGCTGGGGTGGGGAATGAGCACTGGGAGGAATGAGCGCTGGGGTGGGGAATGAGCGCTGAGGTGGGGAATGAGCGCTGAGGTGGGGAATGAGCGCTGGGGTGGGGAATGAGCGCTGAGGTGGGGAATGAGCGCTGAGGTGGGGAATGAGCACTGGGGTGGGGAATGAGCGCTGAGGTGAGGAATGAGCGCTGGGGCAGTGGGGGGAATGAGCGCTGGGGTGGGGAATGAGCGCTCGGGGGAGAATGAGCGCTGGGGGAATGAACGCTGAGGTGGGGAATGAGCGCTGGTGGGGAATGAGCGCTCGGGGGAATGAGCGCTGGACTTATGTAAAAGAGGCAGTTGGACAGAAATGACATCACAAATCTTTTTTTTGTTAAATAACATCTTTATTTAGCTTACAAAAAGGCATACAAATCCACATGTAAAAACGCATCAAATACGCACCTGCGTTTTCTGTCAATAGATGCGGATTATGTACGGAAACTTCTGCAGACAAATCTGCAATGTGTGCACATACCCTAAGGCTATGTTTCCACGTTCAGGAAACGCTGCAGAGAGGACACAGCTCCGTCCAAAGCTTTGCCGGCTTTTGTACACGCGGTGATTCCACATGTGTCATTGAACTGTGTGGAATCACCGCATCCTATACATAGGACGGTGTTATTTATCTTGTGTAGACTGAGCGTCTCAGCGAGATAAATAGACATGCTGCGGTGTAGAAAGACTCGCCACATGTGCATATACGCAGGTCTGCCACCTGCATCTTTGTACGCATAGTGGATATGGGATTTCATAAAATCCCCTCCACTATGCTGTAACATTTGGACGCTGCGGCTGTTCTCAGCGTCCAACCCACTGCGTTTCCTGAATGTGGAAACGTACCCTAAATATATCTCTGCCTCTGGACATTATATAGTATAGATTTGCCTGGACTGTACGTTTTTATAAATCTACTACCTGAGCATTATATATTATAGATCACCCTGGACATTATATATAATAGATTGTACATAATATATATTACAGATAATTCTGGACATTTTTTACTATAGGTCTCCTTGTCATTATATATTACTAGTGATGAACCCGTTCAGTGAGGGCTGGGGGGAGACAGTGATGGCTGGGGGGACAGTGAGTGCTGGAGCTGGGGGGACGTGAATGCTGGGTGGGGGGAGACAGTGAGGCTGGGGCTGGGGGGGACGTGAACGCTGGGGGAGACAGTGAACGCTGGGGCTGGGGGGGACAGTGAACGCTGGGGGAGGCAGTGAACGCTGGGGCTGGGGGGATAGTGAACGCTGGGGGCTGGGGGGGACAGTGAGAGCTGGGGGGTGACAGTGAGTGCTGGGGCTGGGGGGACAGTGAACGCTGGGGGGGAGACAGTGAACGCTGGGGGGACAGTGAACGCTTGGGGGAGACAGTGAACGCTGGGGGGGAGACAGTGAACGCTGGGCCTGGGGGGAACAGTGAACGCTGGGGCTGGAGGGGACAGTGAACGCTGGGGCTGAGGGGGACAGTGAGCGCTGGGGCTGGGGGGAGACAGTGAGCGCTGGGGCTGGGGGGGACAGTGAGCGCTGGGGCTGGGGGGAGACAGTGAGCGCTGGGGCTGGGGGGGAGACAGTGAGCACTGGGGCTGGGGGGAACAGTGAACGCTGGGGCTGAGGGGGACAGTGAACGCTGGGTCTGGGGGGGCAGTGAACGCTGGGGCTGGGGGGGCAGTGAACGCTGGGGCTGAGGGGGACAGTGAACGCTGGGTCTGGGGGGGCAGTGAACGCTGGGGCTGGGGGGGCAGTGAACGCTGGGGGTTGCAGTGAGCGCTGTGGGGCAGTTAGTGCTGTGGGGGCAGTGAGCACTGTGGGGCAGTGAGCGCTGTGGGGGCAGTGAGTGCTGTGGGGGCAGTGAGCACTGTGGGGCAGTGAGCGTGGTGGGGCAGTGAGTGCTGTGGGGGCAGTGAGCGCTTTGGGGGCAGTGAGCGCTGTGGCGCAGTGAGCGCTGGGGGGGCAGTGAGCGTGGTGGGGCAGTGAGCGCTGGGGGAGTGAGCGCTAGTGGGCAGTGAGCGCTGGGGGGAGAAATGAGCGCTGGGGTGGGGAATGAGGGCTGAGGTGGGGAATGAGCGATGAGGTGGGGAATGAGCGATGAGGTGGGGAATGAGCGATGAGGTGGGGAATGAGCGATGAGGTGGGGAATGAGCGCTGAGGTGGGGAATGAGCGCTGAGGGGGGGAATGAGCGCTCGGGGGGGAATGAGCGCTGAGGTGGGGAATGAGGGCTGGGGAGAATGAGTGCTGAGGTGGGGATTGAGTGCTGCGCTGGGGAGAATGAGCGCTGGGGAGGAATGAGCACTGGGGAGGAATGAGCGCTGGGGGGAATGAGGGCTGAGGTGGGATTGAGTGCTGCATGGGGAGAATGAGCGCTGGGGAGGAATGAGCACTGGGGAGGAATGAGTGCTGGGGGAATGAGCTCTGAGGTGGGGAATGAGCACTGGGGGGAATAAGCGCTGAGGTGGGGAATGAGCACTGGGGGGAATGAGCGCTGAGGTGGGGAATGAGCGCTGGGGTGGGGAATGAGCACTGAGGTGGGAATGAGCCTGGGAGGGGGATGAGCGCTGGGTGGGGAATGAGCACTGGGGGGAATGAGCGCTGGGTGGGGAATGAGCACTGGGGTGGGGAATGAGCGCTGAGGTGGGGAATGAGCGCTGGGGGGGAATGAGCGCTGGACTAATGTAAAAGAGGCGGTTGGACAGAAATGACATCACAAATCTTTTTTTTGTTAAATAACATCTTTATTTAGCTTACAAAAAGGCATACAAATCCACATGTAAAAAACGCATCAAATACGCACCTGCGTTTTCTGCTAAGAGATGCGGATTATGTACGGAAACTTCTGCAGACAAATCTGCAACGTGTGCACATACCCTAAGGCTATGTTTCCACGTTCAGGAAACGCTGCAGAGAGGACACAGCTCCGTCCAAAGCTTTGCCGGCTTTTGTACACGCGGTGATTCCACATGTGTTCATTAAACCATGTGGAATCACCGCATCCTATACATAGGACGGTGCTATTTATCTTGTGTAGACTGAGCGTCTCCGTGAGATAAATAGACATGCTGCAGTGTAGAAAGACTCGCCACATGTGCATATACGCAGGTCTGCCACCTGCATCTTTGTACGCATAGTGGATATGGGATTTCATAAAATCCCCTCCACTATGCTGTAACATTTGGACGCTGCGGCTGTTCTCAGCGTCCAACCCACTGCGTTTCCTGAATGTGGAAACGTACCCTAAATATATCTCTGCCTCTGGACATTATATAGTATAGATTTGCCTGGACTGTACGTTTTTATAAATCTACTACCTGAGCATTATATATTATAGATCACCCTGGACATTATATATAATAGATTGTACATAATATATATTACAGATAATTCTGGACATTTTTTACTATAGGTCTCCTTGTACATTATATATTACTAGTGATGAACCCGTTCTACGCCCGGGTGGCAAGCATTTTTATAGGTACATGGTCTCCCATTCTGGTATGTGCTTCCCCCTCCTATTCTGGTATGCATGGCACCCTCATCCCTATCCTGGTATGTATGGTCCCCTCACCCCCACCCAAATCTACTATGCATGGCACCCCATTCCTCATCCTGGTATGCAAGGTCACCTCCTGCCCAATCCTGGAATGCATGGTCCCCTCACCCCCCAATTCTGGTATGAATGGTCCCGTCACCCCCAATTCTGGTATGAATGGTCCCCTCATCGCCCAATCCTGATGTGCATGGTCCCCTCACCCACCAATCCCGGTATGCACGGTCCCCTCACCCACCAATCCTGGAATGCATGGTCCCCTCACCCCCAATTCTGGTATGAATGGTCCCCTCACCCCCAATCCTGGTATGAATGGTCCCCTCATCGCCCAATCCTGATGTGCATGGTCCTCTCACCCCCCAATCCTGATGTGCATGGTCCCCTCACGCCCCCCCTATCCTGATGTGCATGGTCCCCTCACCCCCCAATCCTGATGTGCATGGTCCCTCACCCCCCCAATCCTGATATGCATGGTCCCCTCACCCCCCAATCCTGATGTGCATGGTCCCCTCATCCCCAATCCTGGTGTGCATGACCCCCTCACCTCCCCAATCCTGGTATGCATAGTCCCCTCACCCCCCCAACCCTGATGTGCATGGTCCCCTCACCCCCCAATCCTGATGTGCATGGTCCCCTCACCCCCAAATCCTGATGTGCATGGTCCCCTCACCCCCAATCCTGATGTGCATGGTGCCTTCACCCCCCAATCCTGATGTGCATGGTCCCCTCACCCCCCAATCCTGATGTGCATGGTCCCTCACCCCCCCAATCCTGATGTGCATGGTCCCCTCACCCCCCAATCCTGATGTGCATGGTCCCCTCAACCCCCCCAATCCTGATGTGCATGGTCCCCTCCCCCCAACCCTGATATGCATGGTCCGCTCACCCCCCAATCCTGATGTGCATGGTCCCCTCACCCCCCCTATCCTGATGTGCATGGTCCCCTCACTCCCCAATCCTGATGTGCATGGTCCCCTCAACCCCCAATCCTGATGTGCATGGTCCCCTCACGCCCCCCTATCCTGATGTGCATGGTCCCCTCACCCCCCAATCCTGATGTGCATGGTCCCCTCACCCCCCCCAATCCTGATGTGCATGGTCCCCTCACGCCCCCCTATCCTGATGTGCATGGTCCCCTCACCCCCCAATCCTGATGTGCATGGTCCCTCACCCCCCAATCCTGATGTGCATGGTCCCTTCACCCCCAATCCTGATGTGCATGGTCCCCTCACCCCCAATCCTGATGTGCATGGTCCCCTCACCCCCCAATCCTGATGTGCATGGTCCCCTCACCCCCCAATCCTGATGTGCATGGTCCCCTCAACCCCCAACCCTGATGTGCATGGTCCCCTCACCCCCACAATCCTGATGTGCATGGTCCCTCACCCCCCAATCTGATGTGCATGGTCCCCTCACCCCCCAATCCTGATGTGCATGGTCCCTCACCCCCCCAATCCTGATGTGCATGGTCCCCTCACCCCCCAACCCTGATGTGCATGGTCCGCTCACCCCCCAATCCTGATGTGCATGGTCCGCTCACCCCCAATCCTGATGTGCATGGTCCCCTCACCCCCCAATCCTGATGTGCATGGTCCCCTCATGCCCCCCCTATCCTGATGTGCATGGCCCCCTCACCGCTATTAAACTGCACAGATACCCCAAAAAAAACAAACATTTATACTCACCTTTCATCCCTGTGCTCCAGCGCTGTTCCGTTCAGCTGGACGCCGGGGGAGGAGAGCGGCGCCGGAGTACGCGCATGCCCATACCGCGCGGTCCGGCGCCATATTGCTGAACACACACTGTAAATGTGTCTTCAGCAAAATGGCGCTGGATAGCGCTATTGCGCATGCGCGATCCGACACGCACTCCTAGTCTCCTGCCCCGGGAGAAGAGAAGCGCCGCGGCAACGCTCCTCCCGGTCAGGTAAGTATGTGAGTATGGCGCCGGAGATCGCGGTATGCATCCAGTACGCATACCGCGATCTCCGACGCCATACAGAGTACTCACCGCTCTGGATGCCTCACTCTGTCTGGAGCCAGACTGCGCAGGCGTATCGCGCTTGCGCAGTCTAGAAAGGCTTCAGACAGAGTGACGCTCCCACCATTATATTATAGATAGATCTATAATAAATAATATACCGGGAGATCTATAAGATAAATTGTCCTGATTTATATGTAAGTATCTGTTTACACCCAGACATATGAATAAGGCCTTAGTCAGAGACTGGGCAGTAATACAATAATAAAATCCATCTAGTAATCCTCCAATGTCTGCTGGACATGGTGTGGGGAGAGTTTCTAGCTCAGTTAGTACACAGACACCAGACTTCTTGCCGTTAACCAGTTAATGTTTTCTTGTCCACCACATTGCAGTGTCAAAAGAGGAAGACAGCGAGACAGGCAGCAACATCGCATCAGAGAGCTCTTGACCTCGAAACAGAAAATCCTCAGATTCTGGTATTGTAACCTAATATTAAGAATAATATTTATTCATTGATATTGCGCTATTAACTCCACAGCACTTTACATACATCATCAACACTGTCCCCATTGGGCTCACAATCTAAACATCCTATTTCTATGTCTTTTGAGTGTGGTAGGAAACCACTGTCTTTGAAAGAGCTACATGGGCACACACATAGATTCGGCCTCATTCATTCCCTATGGTACTTGCAAACATGTGCGGCACTTGTGGTGAGACAAAAAAACCACTGCTAGTAGCGTTTTTTTTTCCGTTGCTGCAAGTATCGGATTTGCGGGATCGCGTCAAAACTGCAAGTGTCGCACATGTCTGCAAGTCGCATAGGGAATGAATGAGGCCGAATGCAGTGTTACCATAAGTGATCCGTTACATGGCAGATGCGGAAACACTGCCGGATCTGCCGCGAATGGCAAAAATCGCTGACGTGCAAGTAGCCTAAATCACTGACCACAGTGTCTGCATTAGTCATACTCACCAATGGGGGAGGCAGAACGAAAAGTGCCTAGGGCAGCAGAAACTCTAAATACGGCCTTGTGCATAGGCAGTGGCTGAATTGACAATGCTCATTTCACCGTACTGAGCATTGTAATTTTGGTCACCGCCTATGCAGAATACAGCAGCTGAGGATAAATTCAGCTTGCCTGCTGCGCTTTCAATAAGCAGCACCAGGAGAGAACTAACTGTGACTTGCAGTTTACTTTACAGTGAAAGTGGTGAAGGAGGTGGTTAGATTTTGCACCCTCATAGACTGTGGCACCTGGGGCAACGGCCTCTGGTCTCCTCATGTTACGGTTATATTAGACCTTTCATTACATGGATTATAGCTATTGTGAACGTGCTTCATGACAGACATGTGGATGGAAACAATCACTGTGATAAATGGGTCTTATCTCTCATTCAGCATTAATCCTGCTACCACCTCTTAAACAGTTTGCTATCAGGGGGGTCTATGGCCTTTTCCTATTTACCCCATGCAGCTGGCTATCCTAAACATATGGAGCTTCAGCTATGTTATATCAGCCTATTATGATAATGTTACATTCCTCCCGCAGTATGGAAAGAGTAAGAGAAATCCTCTAATCCATCAGACCTTGTCCTCCTTTGATGTCATCAGCCATTTCCCTTTCTTCTGTAGGCTGACAAGACAGCTTCCTGTCCTGCTCATCACTTGCCAATCATTCTATGGAGAAGTGGATGAAATATTAACCAGCAGTCAGTGAATCAGATTGCTGACTAGTACATAAAGATATCACAAAGCTGCCATGTACCCGGCACAGCTATAGACGCCGAACACAATGACACACAATCCCATTAACATGGCTGCTTGACAGCAGGGGCATGGGGCAGTTCTTTGATTAATATATTATGTAATGAACAGATTTAACAACTATCAGGAAACTATTAACACTTGACATCATGGAAAGATCAAGATTTGAAAAAAAAATATTTGAAATCATAAAGTGTAAGTTTATTTTTGTTAAACTATATGACATATGAGGGAATTGTAAAATATAATTGCAATTCCCTACTGTGTGAGAGAAAGTTCAAAAGAGGTGGACCAAAAAAATAGTAGCTATTATGTACTTTGCAGTCTCAACACCTCATGACCCTATAACGCACACATGGCAAACTCTGGAATCTGGCCCGCAGGGCCATTATATTTGGCCTGTGATGCTGGCACCAGCCCACATTATATTGTATGGAGGACTATGTGTGGCCCATTATTCTGTATGTTGAGCCCATTATACTGTATAGAGGACTATGTGTACTCCACATGCTCCTGTTTTCACATAATTGCTTGGAGTTGGTTCTGTTTGTCTGTGATTTATTGCACCAACCTTTGGTGTAGTGAATCACATGTAACATACAACTACGTTTTTTGTTTCTTGTATGGCGGACTATGTGTGGCCCATTATTCTGTATGGAAGACTATGTAGGGGCCATTATTCTGTATGGAGGACTATGTAGGGAGCACTGTTCTGTATGGAGGGCTATCGGGTGACCATTATACTATATGGAGGACTATGTGGGGCCCATTATACTGTATAGAGGACTATGTGTGGGGGGCTGTGTTGGGATTACAGTTGGGACATCATACAGTTTTGAGGTCATTTGTGATTACGTGTTAATGTTATTTTAAGATCTATTAAATAAAATGTACTTTGTTGACGAGAGAAACCTTTTAAGTTTGTTTCCATATGAAAAGGTTCATCATTATATTTGATGATAAGGAAAAACATCCTCAATTGTAGACAGTTTTTAATAAATATCAAGGTTGGCCTGCGACATTGTCCAAGTTTTTTATTTTGAACCTCTGTGCATTTGAGTTTGACATATCTGCTCTAACATGATATCCACATCGCTTGGGACTCCCATTCTTTAGCCAGAATAATGCATCCCTCGCTCTAGTGGACCCAGATCTTTCCATGTATTGGGCCAGCCTAAATACTAAATTGCTTCCTGTGCTGACCCTGTGGTGCCACAATAAGGATACACAGTTATTAAGGGTTCAGGGCACATTCGACGAAACCTCTTACAACTAATATACATTTAAAGGACTACATTTTTATGCTATAACCTCCTTAGACATCGCGTACACTGTTGTGTACAAAGGTTTCTGGGTTCTGGGACTTCTGGGTCTGAGAAGGATATAAGCTTCAGTTTTACATTGCAGTATGTGCATACCGCTGGTCAGTATAGAATTAAAAAAAAATCTACCTGTCTAATTTAATACTTATATTCCCCTAGAAAAAACAATTCTGGAACATATTTTCTTAGAACGCCACATTCCTCTGTTCTTTTGCCCAAAAATTCATAAACATATTAAAAACTGGGTATTATCAATACATAGTCTGAATATATGGGGGTATCTAAATTTGGCTTTGTGCTGGCTGTGGCTTTGTAGGGATGCAGCCCTGCACACTTAATTTTCAGCTTGTAAAGCGGTCTGTATGTTTCATGTTCATTTATTGCTATTTTTTACACACAATTGTGAGAAAAACTAAGTACATTTTCTTTGAATGTTATTGTTTTATATATCAGGACACATGAAAAAATACAGTGGGTACGGAAAGTATTCAGACCCTTTAATTTTTTCACTTTGTTTCATTGCAGCCATTTGGTAAATTCAAAAAAGTTCATTTTTATCTCATTAATGTACACTCTGCATGTAGAAATTTTTGCAAATTTATTAAAAAAGAAAAACTGAAATATCACATGGTCATAAGTATTCAGACCCTTTACTCAGTATTGAGTAGAAACACCCTTTTGAGCTAGAACAGCCAGGAGTCTTTTCTTGGGAATGATGCAACAAGTTTTTCACACCTGGATTTGGGGATCCTCTGCCATTCTTCCTTGCAGATCCTCTCCAGTTCCGTCAGGTTGGATGGTGAATGTTGGTGGACAGCCATTTTCAGGTCTCCCCAGGGATGCTCAATTGGGTTTAGGTCAGGGCTCTGGCTGGGCCAGTCAAGAATGGTCACAGAGTTGTTCTGAAGCCACTCCTTTGTTATTTTAGCTGTTTGCTTAGGGTCATTGTCTTGTTGGAAGATGAACCTTCGGCCAATCTGAGGTCCAGAGCACTCTGGAAGAGGTTTTCATTCAGGATATCTCTGTACTTGGCCGCATTCATGTTTCCTTCAATTGTAACCAGTCGTCCTGTCCCTGCAGCTGAAAAACACCCCCATAGCATGATGCTGCCACCACCATGTTTCACTGTTGGGATTGTATTGGGCAGGTGATGAGCAGTGCCTGGTTTTCTCCACACAAACTGCTTAGAATTATCACCAAAAAGTTCTAGCTTCATCTCATCAGACCATAGAATCTTATTTCTCATAGTCTGGGAGTCCTTCATGTGTTTTTATTAGCAAACTCTATGCAGGCTTTCATATGTCTTGCACTGATGAGAGGCTTCCGTCGGGCCACTCTGCCATAAAGGCCCGACTGGTGGAGGGCTGCAATGATAGTTGACTTTGTGGAACTTTCTCCCACCTCCCTACTGCATATGTGGAGCTCAGCCACAGTGATCTTGGGGTTCTTCTTTACGTCTCTCACCAAGGCTCTTCTCCCACAATTGCTCAGTTTGGCTGGACGGCCAGGTCTAGGAAGACTTCTAGTGGTCCCAAACTTCTTCCATTTAAGGATTATGGTGGCCACTGTGCTCTTAGGAACCATGAGTACTGCAGAAATTATTTTGTAACCTTGGCCAGATCTGTGCCTTCTCACAATTCTGTCTCTGAGCTCCTTGACCAGTTCCTTTGACCTCATGATTCTCATTTGGTCTGACATACACTGTGAGCTGTGAGGTCTTATATAGACAGGTGTGCTCCTTTGAAAATCAAGTCCTATCAGTTTAATTTAACACAGGTGGACTCCAATGATGGAGTAGAACCATCTCAAGGAGTATCACAAGGAAATGGGACAGAATGTGACTTAAATATGAGTGTCTGAGCAAAGGGTTTGAATACTTATGACTATGTGATTTTTCAGTTTTTCTTTTTTAATAAAATTGCAAAAATTTCTACATTTCTGTTTTTTCCAGTAAAGATTGGGTGCAGAGTGTACATTAATGAGAAAAAAATGAACTTTTTTGAATTTACCAAATGGCTGCAATGAAACAAAGAGTGAAAAATTTAAAGGGGTTTAAATACTTTCCGTACCCACTGTATCATCTCGTCTTTTGAAGTTCTTGAAATGATGTAAATAAAACTTCGAATGAGCAACACGTGAGAAATTACATTGTGTCAATATTTATTTAACCCCTTAACGACCGCCGATACGCCTTTTAACGGCGGTCATTAAGGGTACTTAAACCACAGCGCCGTTAATTAACGGCGCTGTGGAAAAAGTGAATAGCGCCCCCAGAGGCGCATTTTCTCCGGGGTCTCGGTTACCGGGGGTAGCCGAGACCCCAGAGAACATGAATCGGGTCGGTTTTTACCGACACCGATGTTGCGATCGCCGTTATTAACCCTATAACGGCGACCGCAACAAACAAAAAAAAAAGTTGTGCCATTTAATTTCTCTGTCCTCTGATGTCATCGGACATCAGAGGACAGAGAAAAAGGGTCCCCGGGACCCCCATGTGGCCCCCGATGTCCTGTATGTGGCCCCAGGGCCCTCCGGTGTCCCCCGGGGCCGGCGCGATGAAGAAAATGGCGGGCGCATGCTCAGTGCGCCCGCCGCTATGTGCCGCTGTGTCCTGGGGGGGATGGGCAAATATTCTCTGGGGTCTCGGCTACCGGGGGTAGCCGAGACCCCAGAGAACATGATCCGGGTCGGTATTCACCGATCCCGGTGTTGCGATCGCATCTATGCAAGCATAGATGCGATCGCAAAAAAAAAAAAAAAAAAAGATTTCTCTCCCCTCTGATGTGATCGCACATCAGAGGGGAGAAAATGAGGGTCCCCCGGTCCCCCGATCGCCCCCCCGTATACTTACCGGTGTCCTCCGTCCTCCCGCAGGCCCCAGGATCCCGGCGTCTTCTTCCTGCAAAAAAAAATGGCGGGCACATGCGCAGTGCGCCCGCCGATCTGCTTGGAGGGCAGATTCAAAAATGATTTCATTCATTCTCCAGAAAGTGCATTTTGATCACTGTGATAAACTATCACAGTGATCAAAATAAAAAAAACAGTACATAACCCCCCATTTATCACCCCCTTAGTTAGGGACATATAATAAAATATAGAAATTATAATTATTTTCATTTTTCTGTTAGGGTTAGGGTTATAATTAGGGTTAGGGTTATAATTAGGGTTAGGGTTAGCATTAGGGTTAGGGTTAGCATTAGGGTTAGGGTTATAATTAGCGTTAGGGTTAAGCTGGGTTCATACTGCGTTATGGCAGTCCGTTAGACGGACTGCGTTACACCGCGGTATAACGCGGTGTAATGCAGTCCGTTAACGCTGCCATTCACCCCCATTTGAGGGCGCATCGCGACGCATGCCATAAAGCGGGATGCGTTTGCGACGTGCCATCATTCAGTGACGGAGCCTCGTACGCGGGCTGCAGCGTCTGGGCTCCGTCACCGCTAGCGCAGATGAATCATCTGCTGATTCCTCTGCGCTAGCGGGTATAGCATAACGCGATCACGTTATGCTATACCGTTACAAGCCCGTCAACGCTATGTGTTGAACGGGCTGGTAAAACGCAAAATGAACCTAGCCTTAGGGTTAGGGTTATAATTAGGGTTACAATTAGGGTTAAGGTTACAATTAGGGTTAGGGTTAAAATTAGGGTTAGGGTTACAATTAGAGTTAGGGTTACAATTAAGGTTAGCGTTACAATTAGGGTTGGGATTTAGGTTAGGTTTAGGGTTGGGATTAGGGTTAGGGGTGTGTTGGGGTTAGGGTTGGAGCTAGAATTGAGGGATTTCCACTATTTAGGCACATCAGGGGGTCTCCAAACACGACGTGGCGTTCAAAAAGTCAAATGGCGCTCCCTCCCTTCCGAGCCCTGCCGTGCGCCCAAACAGTGGTTTACCCCAACATATGGGGTATCAGCGTACTCAGGACAAATTGCACACCAATTTTAGGGTTCTAATTTCTCCTGTTACCCTTGGGAAAATAAAAAATAGCTGGCTAAAAAAATCATTTTTGAGAAAAAAAATGATTTTTTATTTTCACAGCTCTGCGTTTATAAATTTCTGTGAAACACTTGGGGGTTCAAAGTGCTCACCACACATCTAGATAAGTTCCTTAAGGGGTCTAGTTTCCAAAATGGGGTCACTTGTGGGGGGTTTCCACTGTTTAGATACATCAGGGGGTCTCCAAACACGACGTGGCTTTCAAAAAGTCAAATGTCGCTCCCTCCTTCCGAGCCCTCCCGTGCGCCCAAACAGTGGTTTACCCCAACATATGCGGTATCAGCGTACTCAGGACAAATTGCACACCAATTTTGGGATTCTAATTTCTCCTGTTACCCTTGGGAAAATAAAAAATAGCTGGCTAAAAAAAACATTTTTGAGAAAAAAAATGATTTATCATTTTCACGGCTCTGCGTTTATAAATTTCTGTGAAGCACTTGGGGGTTCAAAGTGCTCACCACACATCTAGATAAGCTCCTTGGGGGGTCTAGTTTCCAAAATGGTGTCACTTGCATGGGGTTTCTACTGTTTAGGTACATCAAGGGCTCTGCAAACACAACATGACGCCCGCAGAACATTCCATCAAAGTCTGCATTACAAAATGGCGCTCCTTCCCTTCCAAGCACTCCCATGCGCCCAAACAGTGGTTTCACCCCACATATGGGGTATCAGCGTACTCAGGAAAAATTGCACAACAACTTTTTGGGTCCAATTTCTCCTGTTACCCTTGGGAAAATAAAAAAAATAGCGGGCTAAAGAATCATTTTTGAGGAAAAAAATGATTTTTTATTTTCACGGCTCTACGTTTATTAATTTCTGTGAAGCACTTGGGGGTTCAAAGTGCTCACCACACATCTAGATAAGTTCCTTAAGGGGTCTAGTTTCCAAAATGGTGTGATTTGTGGGGGGTTTCGACTGTTTAGGCGTATCAGGGGCTCTCCAAACGCGACATGGCGTCCAATTTCAATTCCAGCCAATTTTGGTTTGAAACAGTCAAACGGCGCTCCTTCACTTCCAAGCCCTGCCGTGCGCCCAAACAGTGGTTTACCCCCACATATGGGGTATCGGCATGCTCAGGACAAATTGCACAAAAACTTTTGGGGTCTTGTTACCCTTGGGAAAATAAAAATTGGGGTGAACAGATCGTTTTTGTGGAAAAAATATGATTTTTTATTTTCACGGTTCTATGTTATAAACTTCTGTGAAGCACTTGGAGGTTCAAAGTGCTCACCACACATCTAGATAAGTTCCTTAGGGGGTCTAATTTCCAAAATGGGGTCACTTGTGGGGGGTTTCCACTGTTTAGACACATCAGGACCTCTACAAACACGACATGACGTCCAGACAATTCTGCGCTGAAAAAGTCAAACGGTGCTCCTTCCCTTCCAAGCTCTGCCTTGCACCCAAACAGTGGTTTACCCCACATATGGGGTATCAGAATGCTCAGGACAAATTGCACAAAAACTTTTGGGGTTTGTTACCCTTGGGAAAATAAAAATTGGGGTGAAAAGATTGTTTTTGTGGAAAAAATATGATTTTTTATTTTCACTGTTCTATGTTATAAACTTCTGTGAAGCACTTGGAGGTTCAAAGTGCTCACCACACATCTAGATAAGTTCCTTAGGGGGTCTAGTTTCCAAAATGGGGTCACTTGTGATGGGTTTCCACTGTTTAGACACATCAGGGCCTCTACAAACGCGACATGGCGTCCAGCCAATTCTGCGTTGAAAAAGTCAAATGTCGCTCCTTCCCTTGCAACCTCTGCCGTGCGCCCAAAAAGTGGTTTACCCCCACATATGGGGTATCGGCTTAATCAGGAGAAATTGCACAACAAATTTTGTAGTTCATTTTTTCTTTTAACAGTTGTGAAAATAAAAAAAATAGGTTCCGAAGTAAAGTTTTTGCAAAAAAAGTTAAATGTTAATTTTTTCCTTCCACATTGCTTCAGTTCCTGTGAAGCACGTAAAGGGTTAATAAACTTCTTGAATGTGGTTTTGAGCACCTTGAGGGGTGCAGTTTTTAGAATGGTGTCACTTTTGGCTATTTTCTATCATATAGACCCCTCAAAGTGACTTCAAATGTGAGGTGGTCCCTAAAATAAAAATGGTGTTGTAAAAATGAGAAATCGCTGGTCAACTTTTAACCCTTATAACTTCGTAACAAAAAAAAATTTTGGTCCCAAAATTGTGCTGATGTAAAGTAGACATGTGGGAAATGTTATTTATTAAGAAATTTGTGTGACATATCTCTCTGATTTAAGGGCATAAAAATTTAAAGTTTGAAAATTGTTAAATTTTCAAAATTTTCGCCATATTTCCGTTTTTTTTTATAAATAAACACAAGTCATATCAAAGAAATTTTACCACTAACGTGAAGTACAATATGTCACGAAAAAACATTCTCAGAATCAGCTGGATTCGTTAAAGCGTTCCAGAGTTATAACCTCATAAAGTGACAGTGGTCAGAATTGTAAAAATTGGCCCGGTCATTAAGCTGCAAAATGGCTAGACCAAAACACTGAAGCAGTGAGTAGGGTTGAGCATTCCGATACTGCAAATATCGGGTATCGGCCGATATTGGCTGTATCGGAATTCCGATTCCGAGTTCCGATATTTTCGTCTTATCGGATACCGGAATCGGGATTGTCACTGTCACTGTCAGTGTCCGTCGGTCGGGTCTGTCAGGAGTCAGCGGCACTTACCTGGCAGAAGATCTCCGGCGGTCACGGCCTGGACTGCTTCATGGCCGCCATCTTCTTTCCCCGGCGGTCACATGCAGTTTCTCGCGATAACTGCAGTGACTGCTGGGTAATCCCGGCCGTAAAGCAGTCAGTCCGATGACGTCACCGCCGGGGAAGCAGGTAATCAGCTGTGCTGCGTCGCGATGACAGGCTCTGCCTGTCATTGCGATGTAGCAGAGTTGGATCGTCGTGGGACTGTCGTTACTATGGACTGCGTCGGACAGGTGGTATACTGTTGGTTTTTTTTTTTTTCTTTTTTTACAGGAGATCGATGGCGTCGCAGGAATGAGTGTATAATAAAATTAATGAAAACTGTTGTCTCTTTTATTTCATTAAAATACTTTTTTCTTGCTTTGTCTTTTTTTTAAACATTTAATAACTTTGGGATTAATAATGGATCGGTGTCTTATTGACGCCTCTCCATTATTAACCGGGCTTATTGTCACCGTGCAATCAACGGTGACATTAACCCCTTATTACCCCGCTTGCCACCGCTACAGGGCAAGTGGGAAGAGCCGGGTAAAGTGCCACAATTGGCACATCTTTTGATGCGCCAAATGTGGGGCTGCTGTAGCCTGGTATTATCAGGCTGTTGAGGGCCAAAATCCATGGGCCTTGACAGTCTTTTAATACCAGGCCGCAGCAGTCTGCATTTTACTTGGCTGGTTAACAAAAATAGGGGGGATCCCCACGCCGTTTTTTTTTTCGAGGGGATCCCCTATTTTTGTTAACCAGCCAAGCTAAGCAGACTGCTGTGGCCTGGTATTATCAGGCTGGCAAGGTCCATGGATATTGGATCCTTACCAGCCTGAAAAACCAGGCCTCAGCGGTCTGCTTCATCTGGCTGGTTAACAAAAATAGGGGGGACCCCACGCCAATTTTTTTCGAGGGGATCCCCTATTTTTGTTAATCAGCCAAGATATGCAGACTGCTGTGGCCTGGTATTATCAGGCTGGCAAGGTCCATGGATCTTGGCTCCTTAACAGCCTGAAAATCCAGGCCTCAGCGGTCTGCTTCATCTGGCTGGTTAACAAAAATAGGGGGGACCCCACGCCAATTTTTTTCGAGGGGATCCCCTATTTTTGTTAATCAGCCAAGATATGCAGACTGCTGTGGCCTGGTATTATCAGGCTGGCAAGGTCCATGGATCTTGGCTCCTTAACAGCCTGAAAATCCAGGCCTCAGCGGTCTGCTTCATCTGGCTGGTTAACAAAAATAGGGGGGACCCCACGCCATTTTTTTTTCGAAGGGAACCCCTATTTTTGTTAATCAGTTCCCTCTGACGTCACTGATGGTGTCCCTGGCTGACCTGAAGTGAAAGTGGAAAGCAATCAATTAAGCTTTCCACTTAAGGGCCCGTCTCACATAGCGATATCGCTACCGAGATCGCTGCTGAGTCACTAGTTTTGTGACGCAGCAGCGAGCTCACCAGCGATATTGCTGTGTGTGACATTCAGCGACGATCAGCCCCCCTGCCGGGTATCGCTGATCGTCGCTGAAATGTCAGGACCTTTTTTTGATCGCTGGTTTCCCGCTGACAGGCACACATCGCTGCGTGTGACAGGCGGGAGACCAGCGATCCGCTGGTAACCAAGGTACACAGCGGGTTTCCAGGCGCGGGGCTGTGCCTAGAAACCCGCTGTGTACCTTGGATACCAGCGCCCTGATGCAGGGAGCTGGTATCCAAGGTACACAGCGGGTTTCCAAGCGCTGCGCGGTGCCTGGAAACCCGCTGTGTACCTTGGTTACCAGCGGATCGCTGGTCTCCCGCCTGTCACACGCAGCGATGCGTGCCTGTCAGAGGGAAACCAGCGATCAAAAAAAGGTCCTGACATTTCTGCGACGATCAGCGATACCCGGCAGGGGGGCTGATCGTCGCTGAATGTCACACACAGCGATATCGCTGGTGAGCTCGCTGCTGCGTCACAAAACTAGTGACTCAGCAGCGATCTCGGTAGCGATATCGCTATGTGAGACGGGCCCTTAAGCGATGTTACCCGCAGTGTCGCTGTCCCAGATCGCTGCCTGAGCTGCCTGTTTGGCAGCTCAGCAGCGATCATGTAGCGATACACCAGCGATCCTGACAAGTGCATATCGTTGTCGGGATCGCTGGTGTATCGTTATGTGACACCCAGCCTTTACTCTCCTGTCAGGCAGGAGAGGAACTCATTCATTTGGGGTTTACTGTGAGGCTGCAGCATTAGCTGCGGTCCCTGCAGTAAACATTAACCCTTTCTGAAGGATTACACCGTGGGACCTGACTGTGCATGGGATAGGTAAGAATAATTTTGCTTTTTTATTTTATTTTTATTACAGGAAATGGTTTTTGCAGTAAAATAAAAGATGGTCAAAAACATGTGTCTTTATTTCATTAAAATGACTTTTAATTAAAGTGTGTGTGTTTTATTTTTATTTCATGCAATAGGATTAATAATTGATAGTTGTCTAATTGACAGCTATCAATTATTAACCTGGCTTAAGGTCACCTTTCAATAGCAAGGTGGCTATAACCCCATATTAACCCATTCGCCACCGCTACAGGGCAATGGGAATAGACGGGCAAAGTGCCAGAAAGGGCGAATCTAATTATAGATTTGTCTTTCCTGGGGTGTCTGGGGGCAGATGTTAGTAGCCGGGGGGGGGGCAAAAATAATGGTCCCTCTCTGGGCTATTATTATCTGCCCCCACTCACTGGCTTTGTCTGTCTGGTTGCGAAAATAGGGCGGGAGCCCACGCATTTTTTTTCAGCAATTTTACACCTCATATATATATATACATGTCATTGAATTTGTGACACATATATATATATATATATTTATATTTGTAGTTCATACACTTCTACATAGTATAATAGCCGCTAATTCAATTGCCGGCTTTTGTGAAAATGCAGAACCCGACATGAAATGACACTTGGTGTACATAGGGTTAACCATGTCTTTTCATGTCCTTTGCTATCTAATTTGCACAAACAATTAAATCAGACTATGTGTGCAAAATTTCACACCTGTAGGGGTTAATTAAAGGTGTAAATTCTTAGCAAAAAAGTCCGTTTTTTTACAACGAATTTACACCTTTAATTAACCCCTACAGGTGTGAAATTTTGCACACATAGTCTGATTTAATTGTTTGTGCAAATTAGATAGCAAAGGACATGAAAAGACATGGTTAACCCTATGTACACCAAGTGTCATTTCATGTCGGGTCACCCGACATGTCGGGTGCTTCTGTCTTTTCACTGAAGCCGGCTTTACCCGGCAATTAAATCAGAGGATATTTTACTATGTAGAAGTGTATAAACTATACATATATGTATATATACATGTCACAATGACATGTATATATATATATATGTATTCTATGTGTGTATATTTACTGTTTACAAGGAAAGAATGGGGTTTTTTTAGTTGCGATATTTTGTTCCCATAGACTTACATGGGACTTCCGGTATCGGTATCGGGTATCGCCGATATTTTAGTGATATCGGCGGTACCATTCCGATTCCGATACTTTAGGATATCGGAAAGTATCGCTCAACTCTAGCAGTGAGTGAAAAATTAAGTACACCAATTGAAAATAAGCTAAGCTGTTAATTCTGTTTAAGTGTACCTGTGTATACTCTTAGTCGGTGTTATTGAGAGTAACTGCTGTCATTGTATTTGTTACTTATACTCTGTTTACCAACCATCCTTTCCTTTGTTTTTATAACCGCTGCCACCAGAAGACGGATCATCATTATATAATATGAATATTATCTAATCTTTGTGAGTGTCTGCTGATTTTGCTGTACCCCTCGTTCTGTGGCCGTCCCTCGTCCACGTTTCATTTGGCGCTGTGAGCATGGTACAGCATCACAATGCAGAACGTGACCGGTGATGGTAGTGCAGTGCAGACTGCAGGGTCCACGGGAGCACCCTTGCGGGTCGCTCTCCCGCTGACTCTAAATGTTCGGAGCCTGAGTTTGTCAGCAGGGTCTGTGAGCAGGTTGCGGAATGCAGAGACAGGAGACACAGCAAGGGTTATCAATTTTAATTAACACTGTAATACTCCACAGAGGGAGATAAACAGTTAAGAGGGGGAAAAAAGCAGTTCCAATGTAAATAATATGCAGGGTTAAAGAACAGTAGATAAAGTAATGGCAGTTCTTGTTGGGTCAACTTATCCTGTCAGCCATTTCTCAGGCCATGGAGGATACAGAGCAGGTGATGGCGCTGACAACCGCTGGCGCGGTGCTTGTCTGATGAGGTCCTGAAGATGACGATGATCTGTCTTCTGGAGGCAGAGGTTGGGCTCCGGTACCTTCCGCTGAGCCCCTAGTCCATATACTGATGTGGTCGAGAGTGTGTAGGCCACCGCACTGTCTGAACCCAACGTGACCTGGCAAAAATACACTGGGGAGTCAGGGCGCAGATGACGGTCCCACACCTGGTCTTTCTTAGGCGGCACGCGCACAGTACTCACGGGCCCGAAGAGTTTGGTACCTCACTTCGTGGTGACCAATGGGCACACTGCACGTCTCCCCTCAAAGTCTCTGCCAGTGGCAGTGGGGATGCTCGGGCGCGGGCCTGCGCTGTTCCGGTGCTCGAGGGATGGAGCACTCACTTCTCCATGCTGCGTGCTGTCTGTTCCTGCCAAGTCTGCCTGTTTCCATGCATGCCGTGGCTGTACACGGTTAGTCACACCCTGTGCTTCCGGATACCAAGATTGGTCCGATCTCTTAAGCTTTCCTGTTGTGAATATTCTGGAGGCGGCTTCTGAGCTGGGGCTCCCTCCGGTGGTTGCTGAGGGTAATGAACTAATTAATGAATGGCCTTCAGCTGGCGCTGAATGGTAGGATATAAGTGGCCTGAGTTCCCAGCAGCCTTGCCGGTTATCAATTGTTCTTCTGGTCTTGCTTGAAGCACTGCTAGTTTCCTGCTCTCCTTCAGATAAGTGTTTGCTGTTTTTTTTTCTTTGTTTGATTTTCTCTGCTGGTTTGCTGCCTGCAGTGGACTGCAGCCTGTCCCCTTTTGGGGGTCTGGTGCTGTAATTGTAATTGTGCTCCGTTTGTGTCTGCACTTTTGCTTTGCTCTTTTGTTACTTTTAATTTGCTGAATAGTGTTTTGTTACACCAGAGATCTGATTTAGGTGGAAGAGGTCGTGTGATCTCAGGTTTTTTGGCAATCAGAAGTGTTGCTATTTTTGTTAGGGTTTTTGTTGGATTGCAGTCAGAATTCTTTCCTGTACTTTTCTGTCTAGACAGATTGGGTCCCAGCGTTTGCTCATTCTATTTTCTGTCTGTGTCCGTGCTTTCTTCTTGTCTAACCGCCATTACATGTTTGGGGGCTTCCTATTTTCTTTGGGGATCTGCTGCGGGGCAGATAGCTTTCATCTTTCTGCCTTAAGGTGTAGTTATCTCTCAGGCTGTGACGAGGCGTCTAGGATCAACGTAGGAACGCTCCACGGCTACCTCTAGTTGTGTGGTTAGTTCATGTTACTGCAATCCAATAGGTTCCAGCCTCTCTGGTGTATTACCGCTTTTGCTATTTTTTGCCATTTCTCCTTAGTTACCGAAACATAACAGTATAACCGGCCAAACTGAAAATTATATGGCACTCAACAGAAGGGAAAAATAGTAAAAAAAAAAAAAAGGCAAAAGAAAAAAGGGAGTTGTCAGAAATTTTTTTTCCTGTTTGTTGCATTTTTTCCCTCTTTTTCTCTGGGTGCTGAGGAGGAATTTTTTTATATTTTTTTCTCTCAATGGAGTTTGCACAGTTGTCTGGCCGTGTGGATCAGCTTGCCACTGAGGTTCGGAGTATTGCTACCTATCTTGCTGGGTTGCCAGTTGTGGAACCTAGGATCCCCATGCCAAATTTGTTTTTGGGGAATTGATCTAAATTTCTGAATTTCAAAAATAACTGTAAGTTGTTTTTTGCCTTAAGGCCTAAGTCCTCAGGGAACGCGGCACAGCAGGATCAAATTGTCATCTCCCTGCTGCGCTGCGACCCTCAGGATTGGGCTTTTTCCCTGACACCTGGGGATCCTGTTTTGAATGATATTGATTTATTTTTTCAGGCTCTGGGGTTATTGTACGATGAACCTAATGTCACTGATCAAGCTGAAAAGACCTTGTTGGCATTAAATCAGGGTCTTGAAGACGCTAAGTTGTACTGTCAGAAATTTTGAAAGTGGGCAGTCCTGACCAAATGGAATGATCATGCTTTGGCAGCCCTTTTTCGAAAGGGTCTGTCAGAAAAAGTAAAGGACGTTATGGTGGGATTCCCTGTTCCCTCTGGTCTCAATGATTCTATGTCTTTGGCTATTCAAATTGACAGACGTTTGCGTGAGCGCAGAGGTATGCGTGAGATAGTGTTGCCTTGTGAGCCAGCTCCTGAGCCCATGCAGTGTGATGGAGTGACTTCTGGGACTCAGCGTCATGAGATTCGTAAGCGCAATGGGTTATGTTTCTACTGTGGTGACGCTTCCCATGCTATCTCTGTCTGCCCCAAGCGGGGAAGACGTTTTGCACGCTCAGTTGTCTTGGGTAGTGTTCAGACTAAATTTCTGTTGACTGTTACCCTGATTTGCTCCCTGTCCACATTTTCTGCTCAAGCTTTTGTTGATTCAGGAGCAGCTATTAACCTGATGGATTTTGACTTTGCCAAACGTTGTGGGTTTCCCATGATACCCCTGCGGGAGTCTATTCCCTACTGGGCATTGATTCTACCCCTTTGGCAGAGAATAAACCCCAGTTTTCTACTCAGGTGATAATGAGGGTTAAACCAGATCATCAGGAGAGTTGCAAATTTCTGGTGCTGCATAATCTGCATGACATTATTGTACTAGGTTTCCCTTGGTTACAGTCTCATAATCCTGTTTTGGATTGGAAATCTGTGTCTGTGACCAGTTGGGGCTGCCAATGTGTTAATACTGACACTCCTGTTTTTTCTGCCTCTCCCCAGTCTCAGGATGTCCCTGACTTTTTGACTGATTTTTCTGATGTGTTTAGTGAAAGTAAATCTGTATCCTTGCCCCCTCACAGGAGCTACGATTGCGCTATTGAATTAGTGCCTGGTGGTAAATTTCCTAAAGGTCGCCTTTTTAATTTATCTGTACCTTAACATGATGCTATGCGATCTTATATCAAGGAGTCATTGGAGAAGGGTCATATCAGACCATTCTCTTCACCCTTGGGCACCGGTTTTTTCTTTGTGGCTAAAAAGGATGGTTCATTGAGGCCGTGTATTGATTATCGCCTCCTGAATAAGATCACTGTTAAATATCAATATCCGTTACCTTTGATTTCTGACCTATTTTCCAGAGTGAAAAGTGCTAGTTGGTTAACCAAGCTTGACCTCAGAGGGGCGTATAACCTTATTCGCATTAAGCACGGGATGAATGGAAGACGGCGTTTAATACCCCAGAGGGGCATTTTGAGTACCTAGTGATGCCTTTTGGGCTTACTAATGCCCCTTCCGTCTTCCAATCCTTTATGAATGATATTTTCAGGGATTTTGTGGATAAATTTCTGATTGTTTATTTGGATGATATCTTGATTTTTTCCAATGACTGGGACTCTCATGTGAAACATGTTCGGACTGTGTTCCAGATTTTGAGAGAGAATACACTGTATGTGAAGTGATCAAAGTGTCTTTTTGGCGTACAGAAGATCTCATTTCTGGGATTCATTTTGTCTCCGTCTGTTATTGAAATGGACCCGGTCAAGGTTCAGGCCATCTGTGATTGGGTTCAACCTACTTCATTGAAGGCTCTTCAGAGATTTTTGGGTTTTGCCAATTTTTATCGTAAATTTATTGGTAATTTCTCTGGTATTGTTAAACCATTGACTGATGTGACCAAAAAGGGTTCTGATGTGGTGAATTGGTCTCCTGAGGCAGTTTCTGCATTTCAGGAACTTAAGCAGAGATTCATTTCTGCTCCTGTTCTACGGCAGCCTGATTTTTCTCTGCCGTTTCAGGTGGAGGTTGATGCCTCTGAGATTGGGGCAGGTGCCGTTTTGTCCCAAAGGGATCCAGAGACCTCTAAGAGTAACCCTTGTGCCTTTTTCTCTCGAAAATTTTCTCCAACTGAACGTAATTATGACGTGGGTAATCGGGAGTTATTGGCCATGAAGTGGGCCTTTGAAGAGTGGTGACATTGGCTGGAAGGAGCCAAATATCAGGTGGTGGTCCTCACGGACCATAAGAACCTGGTTTATCTCGAATCAGCCAAGCGACTTAATCCTAGACAGGCAGGTGGGCCTTGTTTTTCACACGTTTTAATTTTGTGGTTTCTTTTCTTCCTGGCACTAAGAATGTCAAGGCGGATGCCCTCTCGAGGAGTTTCTTTGCAGATTCTCCTGAGTTATCTGATCCTGCTGTTATTTTGAAAGAGGGTGTGATTCTTTCCGCCATTTCGCCCAATTTGAGACTGGCTCTGGAAGGGTGTCAGGAGGATAAACCTGAGCGCTGCCCTGTTGGGAAGTTTGTTCCAGACCAGTGGAAAAAGATTGTGATGTCTGAGATTCATTGTTCCGCGTTGGCTTGTCATCCCGGGATTTTCGCCACCAGAGACTTGGTGAGTCGCTCCTTTTGGTGGCCTACTTTGTCTCGTGACATCAGGGACTTTGTGCAGTCCTGTGGGACTTGCTCTCGTTCCAAGCCTTGCTCTCGTTCTAGTGGTTTGTTAATGCCATTACCTGTACCCAAGAGGCCATGGACCCGTATTTCTATGGATTTTATTTCTGACCTTCCTGTCTCTCAGAGAATGACCGTTATCTGGGTAATCTGTGATAGGTTTTCCAAGATGATACATCTTGTGCCATTGCCTAAGTTGCCTTCCTCCTCCGAGTTGGTGCCTTTGTTCTTTCAGCATGTGGTTCGGTTGCATGGCATTCCAGAGAACATTGTGTCTGACAGAGGAGTCCAGTTTGTTTCAAGATTTTGGAGGACATTTTATTCTAAACTTGGTGTTCAGTTGTCTTTTTCCTCTGCATTTCACCCTCAGACCAATGGACAAACCGAGAGAACAAACCAGACCTTGGAGACTTATTTGAGATGTTTTGTGTCTGCTGATCAAGATGACTTGGTCTCTTTTTTGCCTTTGGCTGAGTTTGCTCTTAATAATAGAGCTAGCTCTGCCACCTTGATGTCTCCATTTTTCTGCAGTTCCGGGTTTCACCCTCGATTTTCTTCAGGACAGGCGGAGGCTTCTGTCTGTCCGGGGGTTGACTCTATTGTGCAGCTATGCAGCAGATTTGGGACCAGGTGGTGGAGAGGTTGTCTCTCTCTCAGGAGAAGGCCCAGCGGTTTGCCAATCGGCATAGGACTGATGGTCCTCGTTTTAAAGTGGGGGACTTGGTTTGGTTGTCCTCAAGGAATATCCCTATGAAGGTTGCATCTTCTAAATTTAAGCCAAGGTTCATTGGACCTTATAAGATCATGGAAATTATTAATCCGGTTTCCTTCCGTTTGCTTCTTCCAGGGACATTTAAGATCCATAACGTGTTCCACAAATCCTTATTGAAGAGGTTTGTCGAACCTGTGGTTCCTATGGCTGCACCTCCCGACCCTGTTTTGGTTGAGGGCAATTTGTAGTATGTGGTTGAGAAGATATTGGATTCTCATTTTGCTAGACGGAAACTCCAGTATTTGTTTAAGTAGAGAGGTTATGGTCAGGAGGACAATTCTTGGGTGTTTGCTTCAGACATTCATGCTGGGAGACTTATCCGTGCCTATGATCGAGCCCATCCTGATCGGCCTGGTTGCGCAGGTGAGGGTTCGGTGACCCCTCCTCAAGGGGGGGGTACTGTTGTGAATATGTTGGAGGCGGCTTCTGAGCTGGGGTTCCCTCCGGTGGTTGCTGAGGGTAATGAACTAATTAATGAATGGCCTTCAGCTGGTGCTAAATGGTAGGATATAAGTGGCCTGAGTTCCCAGCAGCCTTGCCGGTTATCAATTGTTCTTCTGGTCTTGCTTGAAGCACTGCTAGTTTCCTGCTCTCCTTCAGATAAGTGTTTGCTGTTTTTTTTTCTTTGTTTGATTTTCTCTGCTGGTTTGCTGCCTGTAGTGGACTGCAGCCTGTCCTCTTTTGGGGGTCTGGGCTGCAATTGTGCTCCGTTTGTGTCTGCACTTTTGCTTTGCTCTTTTGTTACTTTTAATTTGCTGAATAGCGTTTTGTTACACCAGAGATCTGATTTAGGTGGAAGAGGTCTGTGATCTCAGGTTTTTTGGCAATCAGAAGTGTTGCTATTTTTGTTAGGGTTTTTGTTGGATTGCAGTCAGAATTCTTTCCTGTACTTTTCTGTCTAGCCAGATTGGGTCCCAGCATTTGCTCATTCTATTTTCTGTCTGTGTCAGTGCTTTCTTCTTGTCTAACCGCCATTACATGTTTGGGGCTTCCTATTTTCTTTGGGGATCTGCTCCGGGGCAGATAGCTTTCATCTTTCTGCCTTTAGGTGTAGTTATCTCTCAGGCTGTGACGAGGCGTCTAGGATCAATGTAGGAACGCTCCACGGCTACCTCTAGTTGTGTGGATAGTTCAGGTTACTGCAATCCAATAGGTTCGAGCCTCTCTGGTGTATTACCGCTTTTGCTATTTTTTGACATTTCTCCTCAGTTACCGAAACATAACACTTTCCCCTGGACAACAGAGGAGACAGCCCAGACAGTTCCGGATCATGCACAGAACAGGTACCCACGGCACAGTCCTTCTTCTTACAGGTCCATACTGAGACAGCTTGCAAAATTTGACAGTGATAACATGCCAATCAAAGAATGGGCCAATCGCATGCAAAGTATATATAGACTGTACAATCTAGCTGAGGAGCTGCACTTTGAGTCATGCTGCATGCGCAAGAGTGAGAAGCCCAGAAAACCCTGAAACAGACATTGCGGGATCAGATATTGGTGAATAAGACACTTGAGTTTGCCCAGGTTGCGGCATAAGCTTTGACTTGTGATGATATGGGCTCCAACACAGAGCAGATGTATGGCCCCAGAGGGCAAGGTGTCTAGGCTGAAAATCAGCAATACGACTCCTATTCTGAGATTGGGGCTGCAATCCAGGAAGTGCCCCTGCAAATGGATCAACTAACATGGTCGTAAGCCCCATTGTCAAGTCAAGTGTCCCTTTGTATAGGTCACCAGAAGAGAGCCGGGACAACCAATGTGCAGCCTGGCACACCCCCAAAGATAACCTAGTCTAAACCAGGACCAAACCCGAAAATACCTGGACATTCTCTACCCCGCGGCCCAATATTCTGGAAGTGCCGAGAAAGAGGGCATGTCTCCTGGAACTGCCTCCAGCTCATACAATGGATGGTAGAGTGTGAGCCAGGACATTTAAACGAGGATCACCTAAAGTGGTAGGGCACACTGGAGGACATGCTGTATGTAGACAAGGACTGAAATGCCCTCAGAACCTTGTGTACTGAAGTCCAGCGTTGGACGTACTGATTGAAGACAAGACCATGCGCAACTTAGTACATACAGAAGCCAAGTCTCCACAATGCCACTGGAGTACTTCGAGACCCATTTTAGTCACTTTATCAAAGCCAAGCGAGGAAAACTGATTAAGCTGACGACCGTTAAACAAAGATTCCAGTGCACTGGATAGCGTGGCTGCACGTGAAGATGGGAAACCTGGATGTATGTCAAAAAGTGGTTGTGCTGGCGGATGGTGATTCATGGTCAGAAACCTCAATTATAATACGAATGAATATCCTGCGTGATCTAGACAAGGTTGATATTTAAATAAAGATGGCCCGGGATACTGGCAGAGAGTCATCAAACATCGGCATACATTAAAGATGTTCCAGAAACTGAGCTGGGTATGTGGGATTCGCTATAGTGTTCCCAAAGATGAAGTGGTAGGAATTGCGATCATCCCACCAGGGTGTCAAAATATTATCTCGCCTTGCCAGTAGCAGATCTTACAGATGGTTGTGGGAGCCACCGAACACTCAACAGAATAGAGGTGATTATTGAGCCCCAGAAGTTAACAGGTACCGGACAAGCTCTGATGAGCTCACGTACTAGGGCAACTACGGTGGTTGGCAAGTAGCTATCCTGTGTGCCAATGTACATGATTCTTCTGTCATGCTTTGTGCAGGTGAAAAAGTTGCGGATTTGTATGTGTAAGGAGGAGAGACAATTCCCAAAGTCCAACTGCCCTGATTACTGAGGAACAGGAACCGAGGACTATGACTGTGTCTGAAGCTCCGAGGACAGTCAACTCTGGAGGGGAATTGCTGGAAGATCTTGAACATAATATGACTGGACACCAGTCAGCTCTCCTCTGAACAAATTCAGATGATAGAAGACCTGTTATGGGAGTTTTAAGCTGCTTTCTCCAGAAATGAAGATGATTTTGAGTCTATAACCTTTGTATCCGTAAGCGATATAGAAAAATTTCCCCTAACCTGTACCAGGAAGTAAAAGCCACGCTATGACAGAAGCTGAGTAGTGGAGTACTGAGGGAGAGTCAGAGTCCATGGGCGGCACGATAGTGCTCGTCCAAAAGAATGACAGAAGCTTGAGCTTCTGTGTCAACTATCGCAAGTTGAATAGTGTCACAGTACAAGAGCTTACCCTTTGCCTAGAGTGGAAGAGTCCCTGATGGCGCTTCGACAGGCCAAGTATTTCTCCACCTTAGATCTGGTAAGTGACTGTTGGAAGTTTCTGGTGACTGAAAGAGACAAGCCCAAGACATCTTTCATTTTACCAATGGGCCTTTACGAGTTCAATAGATTGCCTTTCGGACTCACCTGGAACGTTTCAGCGGTTAATGGAGCACTATTTGAGAGAGCTGAATTTTGAATCCATCTTGATGTATCTGGATGGCCCACCAGTCTGAAGTTGAAGCCCCAAAAGTGTAATTTGTTTCAGACAGAAATCAAATTTCTTGGGCACGTGGTGTCTTCGGGTAGAATTAGCCTGGCTGGAAATAAAGTGAAAGCTGTAAGGAACTGGCCTCCGCCATGAACTCTTCGAGAGCTGTGAGCCTTCTTGGGACTAGCAGGATACTATTGATGTTTCATCTCAAACTTTGCTAAGATAGCCGAGCCTCTTCACAAGTTACTGAAGAGGATCGCAAAAGGCCCAACGAATCGGCCCATTGCCTGGGGACTCTCTCAACAACGAGCCTTTGATCAGTTGAAAGAAGCCTTGTCCAATGCCCCAGTGTTGGCATACACTCAGTATAATTGTCCATTCATTCCATATATGGACAGAATTCTTCACGATTGGAGCAGTGCTGACCAAGGAGCAGGGGGGTCAGGAACGAGTAATAGTGTACGACATTCAGACCTTGAGAAACTCGGAATGAAACCTAGATAACTACAGTTCCTTTAAGCTTGAGTTGTTGGCGCTCTTCTGGGCCATGACCAAAAAGTTCATAGAATACCTCACTGGAGCACAAGTCTTGGTCCGAACAGACAATAATCTATTGGCTCATCTACAAAATGCGAAGCTGGGGGCCCTTGAACAGAGGTAGGTCGCCCCAATGGCAAATTTAATTACTCCCATCCGGATGAACAAAAGCTGGTTACTAGAATGGACCTTCAGTGATGGCTTGGGAAAAATTGTCCTCAGATGGCAGAAAGATTCTGCATCAGTGGGAGAGAGTCCATGTTAAAGATGGCATAATGTACCTGACAATGTATTTTGTATTTATCGTCAAGAGAGAAAAGAAATGGCAAGTTAAGATTCCTAGCAGCCTAGCTCAGAGTGTGGCTAAGGAATGCCATGAGAAAAGTGCCCATTTCAGTCCACTGAAAACTTACAAAGGGATTCAATGATTTGTACTATCCTTAGCTGGAGCAGATCATCAGAGAAGTCTGCCAACAATACAGAGCTTGCGAGCTGGCGAAGACACTATAGCAGAGGGCACTGACTCAAGTCATCCGGTCAACTTCACCCCTGGAGACCTTGATGATCGATTATCTACTGGTCAGGCCTGCCACAGAAGGGCTACAGTACTGTTTAGTAATGATGAATCACTATTTAAAGTTTGCAGTGGCCATACCACAACCAAACTGCAGAGACGGCGGCTAGGGCCGTGTGTAGACACTCCATTCAAGTATACCGATGTCTGAGGACAATTCACTCTGACAAAGGAGCATGCTTTCAAGAAAAAGTCATGTAAAAGCTTTATGAGATCTATGGGATTGAGAGGTCCTGAACAACACTGTGTCACCCACAGGGAAATGGCGCCTATGAGCGATTTAATCTAACACTGCTGCAGATGGTTTGAACCCTGGAGGGAGACAAGAAATTGCAGTGGCCGGATTATTTGCCTGAACTGCTCTGGGCCTACAATAACCGAGTGCATAGCACTACTGGTTACACTCCCTACATGTTACTATGTGGACAGTCGGGAAGAGAAGTGTCGGAACTTAACTTGAGTACTGCAACAGAAGAAAAACGCTCCAATACAGACTCATGGGTGCAGAAGCACCGAATCAGGCTGAAAAACTGGTAAGAGACAATCAACAACATCAGTTAACCCAAGACTGTGGTTCAGTCCAAAATGAACAGTTCAGACTTGGGGACAGAGTGCTGGTTCGTGTAAAAACTACCATAGGAATGGTTGGATGTTCGCCGGGAGTTGGAACCTACAAGCAGGGAATTCCAGGAAATTGGGAACAGTCCTTGTAATCAACTACATTGGAACTTGTCCCTGTCATTCCATCGACACCCTGAGATAACCTCAGCCTTAGTCCAGCAGGAGGAATAGACCCCTAGTGGAGGATTATGGTGATGACGAATGGTGGACTGTACTCGTAACACTGAGCTTAACTGGCAGTAAAGTTCTGCCACCTGATCCAGAGTTGCAACTACAGAGGAAGAGAGAAGCTGAGGGCACTATAGAGACTTTGGGCTCTGCTGGCTTGTGTCGATCGGAGCATCCCACAGCAGGTGTCCCTCCACAAAGGTACTTCCAAAATGACTTTGAGTGGGGCTACTTCTCAGCTGGTGCTGTTTATTCCGGGACGTCAAAATGTTAGTGGGGTGGAATGTAAGGGTTAATCACAGTTTACTATATTGTTGGAGATTTGTGATGTAAGATACTGTATGATCTGGCCAATAGAGGGCAGTGGCAAGAGGCTGGAGTTTGAGAGTGGGGATTTTTAGCAGTTGTTGGGCATTTGGGAGGAGTCAGAGGAGAGTACAGGTATAAGTGAAGCTACGGATCCTTTGAGAAAGTCTGGATAGGGAGGTGCCACTCTGGATCTGTTGTTGGTGACTCTAGGACGCATTGTTGGGCTTGACATTAGCCGACTCGGTAAGGACAACTTAGCACACAGCATCTTGGGTTAAGCCACGTGAGGCCTTATCTCTAAGGATTTAGGGAAGCCCTGAGTTGGAGAGATCGGCATTCCCTAAGAGCTTCACAACGGCGTTTCTATCTTCAAGGACTTAAGGAAGCCTTGTTGTACCATTCATCCTGCGGCCGTCCCTCATCCACGTTTCACCATGACCCACAGAGGCGCTCATTTTTCTAAAGTATACTTGTGAGCTCACGCTGCAGCCAAGGATTAGGGGCATAGCTTTCACTCTTTGGGATTAAGCAACAGGGAGTGCGTAGCTCCCACATTGATATATGAAGTATTTATACATCCTATATCAATGTCCAGTTTGACTGAAAGAGAAGCCAAAATAATGAAAACACTATATAAATCCAGGGTGTAGTGAAGCAGACAGGTGAAAAAGGATTATTGTTTATTCTAGGTTACTCAAAAAGTTTATTATATGTGAGCTACAAGATTGCCATGAAGGATAATACTGGTGAACACTCTGTGTGTCCCCTGTATATACCTTCCCTCAAGCCAAGATCGGAGGCTATATTTTCTGTCCACTCACAATGAACCAAATGGTTGAGTGGCACATGTGCATAAAACACTGCGGGGCCGACCCACTAAAGGGACTTTGTCAGTACAGAATGACTGTGCAAATTAAGTAACAGTGCTTGGTGCAACATTTTGTGACAAATCATTTAAATACGCCTTCTCATCTACTTGTGGTCCATCTACTTGTGAAGTCAGAGCTGTCAATCAAACAGGTAAAAAGGTGTATTTAGATATGTGGTCATGCCTTTGTAACAAGGTGGCACAGGGTTGTAGTCGTGAGCGAGTCTACTGAGTCACAGTCAGTGAGCAACCCGGCCCCCTGCACATAGAAAGAAAGATAAAGTCTCAGTCCTGCAGCACTGTAAGGTTCTTTGTCTCTGTTGACATGTTCCTTGAAACTCAGTTTTCCGTCGGCCATTTTGCTTTCTGTTTTTCTGCAGCTCTTGCCCTCAGTTAATATGGAGTTCCAGTTTTCATGTTCCCGCCCTGATTCTTCCCTCTTGCTTCTTAAGCAGCCTCAGCTGAACAATCAGTGCTCCTGAATCAAGCCTCAGTCAGTCTGTGACCTGACTCCTGGAAACCTTGAACTTGTACTCCAGCTATTCCCTACTGAGGAACCTTTGAACACTTTTGGACTCTGGAAACCTGCTGTTTGGTGAATCCATGTTTGCAGAGGAATTACGGTACAGAGAAGAGATCCTGAACCTGCTTTGGAGATTTATTGTAGTGCTTGAAATTACTCTGGCCTGCTGTGTCTCCTGACTCTGTTCCTGCAAACTGTGTGAACTTTTCAGCATGCTTGTATGAAGTAATACAAGTCATTTCATTTCAACCTATGTCTCCTGTGTTTTCCTCGCACCCAAGCACAAGACGCTATAGGAACTGTACACTATACATGACAAGATTCAGGAGCCAATGTTTAGTGTCTGCTGGGTCTGGGAAAGCCGTGTCTGCTGTGACTGTGGATATCAGATGTCCGTTTAAATACCTTCTGTGATGACAGTGGTTGTGACTTCTCACAACCATTCCAGGTGAGCGCATTCCCTTAAAATTTTACTCTGCAGTGTTAACACAGGTAAACACTATTGTTTTTTTTTTTTTTTTTTTCCTTTCCTCTTCTCCTTCCAGCACTTCTGCCTTAAAAGATCTGGAAGATGGAGGCCCGCATAAAGGAACTTTGCGGAGTGACTGATACAATCCTTTCAGATGTACAGACTTTAAAAACCCGTTTTGCAAGCCTACAGGACCTCACTAATCATAATTTGCAAGTGTTTGGACAGACTACCCAGGAATTGCGAGCCAGGATTGAGGCTCTAGAGGAACGAGCCCAGGCTCCTGCCATAACCCCAAGTTCTGGGATCCCCAAATTACCTCCTTTTCGTTTTGGCGGTGAACGTGAGAAATTCAGGGGATTTATTAATCAATGTAATTTATTTTTCTCTGCACATGCTTCACAATTTCCCACTGAACGATCCAAAGTGCTTACTATAATCATGTTGCTTACCAATAAGGCTTTGATGTGGGCAAACCCTCTGATTGAGACTGAGGATGATTGTTTGAATCACCTTGATGCTTTTATTTCAGCCATGGGGCAGGTTTTGATGACCCCAATCGAGGTGCAACAGCTGAAGCAGCCATGTTAACTTTGCGCCAAGGTAAGCGTTCAGTAGCCGAATATGCCCTGGATTTCAGGAGATGGGCTCTTGATACCACTTGGGACACTTCCGCTAAGAAATCTATTTTTCGGAAAGGGTTGTCTCCACTGATTAAGGATGAACTTGCTCGTGCCGACCCTCCCACTGCGTTAGGTGACTTTATTAACTATTGTATTCGTATTGATGCTTGTCTGACTGAACGCAGACAAGAGAGATGGTTCGAAAATAATCGCACTAACCTTTTACTACCTCCCTCCTCAGCTAAGGAACCTTTGAGTAGGATCACAAGGGAACCAGAACCTGAACCCATGCAGGTGGACTCTTTACAAAGATGGGTTAGTGATGCATGCAAGGAACATCGTATAAAGGAAAATCTATGTTTCTACTGTGGTAAGTCAGGGCACTTCATTATAAACTGCTCCAGCCGTTCTCGTAAGACTACTGCAGCAGTCATTCACTGTGAGTGTTGCGAGAGGAGCTCTGTCATGTCCGAGCCTCAGGCTCCAGAGAGATCTGCTGCAAGAGATCTTGATTTCTCGGACTTAAACTCTGTTAGTTCTGGGGACGATGACGGTATAAACGCTGCAATTTTTCAAGTTTCCTCAGCGATGTCCCAGCTGAGTTGTAAAAGAAACAATTCTCATTGCTTCCTTTCCATCAAACTCTGGGTTGACTCAGTCTGGGTGTCTAGCTCTGCTATGATCGACTCAGGAGCAAGTGGAAATTTTATGGATATCTCCTTTGCTCTGAAACAGGGGATACGTTCAGTGAAGAAGGCTACTCCAGTACAGATGGAGACTGTGGATGGCTCTCTACTGACTTCTGGACCAGTGGATCAAGAAACAGAGCCTTTGAGGGTCCTTATGGGTAAAGATCATCAGGAGAAAATGTCTTTTATGCTTATCTCTTCTCCCCACTTTCCCATTATTCTAGGGCTACCATGGCTGCAGGCGCAGAATCTACGATTAACTGGGAGACCAAGGAATTACACTTTCCGGAGAAACAGATGAGTCAAGGAGTTTCAGCTTGCTCTGTTCCTAAAGGAACCATGTCAGTCCTGAACTACCAGCTGTATACCAGGACTATGTGGATTTATGTGACAAGAAGAACGCTGATCAGCTTCCTCCTCACCGTCCATATGATTGTCCAATTGAATTATTGCCTGGAGCCGAGATACCTTTTGGTAAGATCTACCCCTAGCGGGGCCCGAGCTAAAAGCTTTGAAGGATTATATAGACGAAAATTTAGCCAAGGGCTTCATACTCCCCTCTTCATCTCCCGCAGGTGCACCCATCTTCTTTGTGAAGAAGAAAGATGGATCTCTGAGACCCTGCATAGACTATAGGGAACTCAATAAGGTTACTATTAGAAACCGTTATCCATTGCCTTTAATCCCTGAGTTGTTGGAGAGAGTGCGGCATGCCAAAATTTTCTCTAAACTGGATCTCCGTGGGGCCTATAACTTGGTCCGTATTAGACCTGGGGATGAATGGAAGACTGCTTTCAGGTCACGCTATGGACACTTTGAATATCTAGTTATGCCTTTTGGTCTGAGTACCGCCCCAGCCACTTTCCAACACTTCGTGAATGATATCTTCAGGGATCTCCTAGATACATTTGTGGTGATTTATCTGGATGATATTCTAATTTTTTCTAACTCCACAGAGGAACATCATGGACATGTGAGAATGGTCTTAGAACGCCTAAGACAAAACCATCTCTACATCAAACTTGAAAAGTGTGAATTCCATAGGACCGAAATTCAATTTCTGGGGTATGTACTATCTACGCAAGGGATTAGTATGGATGGAAGCAAGACCCAAGCCATCAAGGATTGGCCAATTCCTAGAAATGTGAAGGAGGTGCAGCGCTTCATCGGGTTTGCCAACTTCTATAGACGTTTCATTAAAAAATTTTCTGAGGTAGTGTCACCTATCACCCAACTTACCCGGAAACAGTCTAGGTTCTCCTGGACCCCGCAAGCTCAGGAAGCATTTTCCTGTTTAAAGGATAAATTTACCACCGCACCTATCTTAGTACATCCCAACCCCGAGCTTGCCTTCATAATAGAGGTGGATGCTTCAGACTGTGCCGTTGGAGCTATACTCTCTCAGAGAACAGGTGAGAAGAATGTCTTGCATCCCTGTGCCTTCTTTTCCCAGCAGTTGCCTTCGGCTGAGAGGAACTACGATGTGGGCAATAGAGAATTGTTGGCCATTATTGCCGCCTTCAAGGAATGGAGACACCTTCTTCAGGGAGCTGCACAGCAAATAGTCGTCCTGACAGACCATCGTAACCTTGAATTTATCAGGTCGGCTAAGTGCCTGTCTCCTCGCCAGGCTCGCTGGAATCTTTTCCTAAACCAATTTAATTTTGTCATTTCTTATAGACCAGGATCGCGCAATGGAAAGGCTGATGCACTCTCTAGGATTCATTCAGCAGAGACACGTCCACTTACTCCTCCTAAGACTATTCTTCCTGACTCTAGATTCCTGGGAGTGATTCATAATCAAGACCTACTTAAGGACATCAAGGAAGCATACCATGCGGATTCTTTGTTGGCTCAACCCCCAAGGGACGTAAGTCTTGTCTTTAAGAATGGTGTGTGGATTCAGGGACAACGTCTGTATATACCTGAAACAGTCAGATTGAGAGTATTGCAACTCATCCACGATTCCAAGATAGCCGGGCATAGGGGAATTCTAAAGACACAAGAATTTCTTTCTCGTTTCTTTTGGTGGCCCACTTACAGGAAAGATGTTTTAAACTATGTCACTTCATGTGAAGTCTGTGCAAGATGCAAAACACCTCGCTCCTCACCAACTGGTCTGTTGCAACCTCTTCCCACCCCGTCCCGCCCGTGGGGATCCATTTCTATGGACTTCATTGTGGAGTTACCAACCTCTCAAGGGAAGAACACCATTCTAGTGGTGGTTGATCGTCTAACAAAGGCAGCTCATTTTATCCCTTGTGTCGGCTTACCCACTGCAAAACAGACATCAGACTTGATGATTAAGAATGTGTTTCGCTTACATGGAGTACCGGATGAGGTCATTTCGGATCGAGGGGTGCAATTCACTTCAAGGTTTTGGCAAATTTCTGTGCAGCATTGGACATTAAAGTAAACCTTTCTTCTGCTTTTCATCCTCAGACTAATGGACAGACAGAACGAACCAATCAGACCCTGGAGCAGTATCTCCGCTGCTTTATCTGCCACCTACAAGATGATTGGGTGGATCTACTTCCACTGGCTGAGTTCTCTTATAACAACTCTCAGAGCGCCTCCACTAAGCAGTCTCCTTTTTACTCCAATCTAGGTTATCATCCTAACATTCTTCCTCGATTTCCCATAGATACGCCCTTGCCGGCAGTGGCTGAAAGAATCACTTCTTTACAAAAGAATATGGATCTTCTAAAGGAAAATCTACAATTGGCTCAGGAAAGGTACAAGAAAGCAGCAGATAAATTTCGTAAACCTGCACCAGCTTTCAAGGTAGGAGATTTGGTCTGGCTGTCAACCAGAAATCTTAAATTAAAGATTCCATCGTCTAAATTGGGACATAAGTACATTGGACCTTATAAGATCAGTAAGATTATAAGTGCTGTTGCTTGTCGTCTTCAACTGCCCAGAACTATGAGAATCCACCCTGTCTTTCATGTATCCCTACTAAAGGCTGCAACACCCAATACGTTTCCTGGACGTTCTTCTCCTTGCCCTGACCCAGTGCTGGTCGATGGTCAGGAAGAATTTATGGTGGAAAGGATTCTAGATTCAGGTTGTACAGAAATCAGTTGCAATATTTGATTAAATGGCAGGGCTACCCAGTGGAGGACAACTCATGGGAACCAGTCAACAATGTAAATGCTCCTCGCCTGCTCCGCCAGTTTCATCAGAGGTACCCTGACAAGCCTGGTCTGAGGTCATCCGGAGGTTGTCCCTAAGGGGGGAGTAATGTAAGGTTCTTTGTCTCTGTTGACATGTTCCTTGAAACTCAGTTTTCCGTCGGCCATTTTGCTTTCTGTTTTTCTGCAGCTCTTGCCCTCAGTTAATATGGAGTTCCAGTTTTCATGTTCCCGCCCTGATTCTTCCCTCTTGCTTCTTAAGCAGCCTCAGCTGAACAATCAGTGCTCCTGAATCAAGCCTCAGTCAGTCTGTGACCTGACTCCTGGAAACCTTGAACTTGTACTCCAGCTATTCCCTACTGAGGAACCTTTGAACACTTTTGGACTCTGGAAACCTGCTGTTTGGTGAATCCATGTTTGCAGAGGAATTACGGTACAGAGAAGAGATCCTGAACCTGCTTTGGAGATTTATTGTAGTGCTTGAAATTACTCTGGCCTGCTGTGTCTCCTGACTCTGTTCCTGCAAACTGTGTGAACTTTTCAGCATGCTTGTATGAAGTAATACAAGTCATTTCATTTCAACCTATGTCTCCTGTGTTTTCCTCGCACCCAAGCACAAGACGCTATAGGAACTGTACACTATACATGACAAGCACAGTCATTTACCTCCATCTCACGGTCACTCTCAACTCTAGGAATGCGTCCTCCGGATGCACCACAAGCTACGATAGCGTTCCAACGTTAGAAACTTTTAATGAACATGAGGTAACTTTGAGGTAAATAAAGTAATGCTTCCTGCGCTTTCCCTGCGTCTTCACCAAGTTATCCAGCATCAACGGCTCCCATCCGGATTTTGGCAACCACAGTCCATCTGCAGTCGCTCCTGCAGAACCAGTGCCCGTCTGTACTGCACGACAGTCTATAGCAACTCCCATTCGCTGAACCGGGGCACCCTCCATTCCCAGCTGTGGAGAGCGTCTTGCCCTGAGCAAGCCTGCCCGGGCACTCCTGCAGGGACAGGAAATAACTTCCTGTTAGCCGGTTAGACCGGCCCCCTTCTTAACTCTTTCTGACCTTGAGCTAATTATATACAAGGCAGTTACATAGCATATACAACACATTACATATTATAACAAACATAACAAACACAGCACATTAATACACATTTACAGTAATAGATAATATGGTGCAGCATGCACCACATGTGCACAGTGTCCACATGCGAGAGAAGGCAGTTGAGGTTCCCTGCCAGCTCCTTACACCTTTGTGAATTGAACATCTGTACTTAGTTTGAACAGTCATTCTGTGCTGACAGATTTCTTTTAAGACTGATGTTGCTCTTGCTAGTCTTAACCCCTTAACGACCGCCGATACACCTTTTAACGGCGGTAGTTAAGGGTACTTAAACCACAGCACCGTTAATTAACGCGCTGTGGAGAAAGTATATAGCGCCCCCCAGAGTCGGATTATTGGGGGGTAGCCGAGACCCCAGAGAACATGATTCGGGTCGGTTTTTACCGACCCCGCTTTTGCGATCGCCGTTATTAACCCTATAATATATATATAAAAAAAAAAAAAGCCGCGATTCTCCATTTCATTTCTCTCTCCTCTGATGTGATCGCACATCAGAGGGAGAGAAATAGGGTCCCCGGGACCCCCGATCTGTCCCTGTGTCTCCCGGTGTCCCCCCAGTCCTCCTGTGGCTCCCGTGTCTTGCCCCGGCAAAGAAAATGGCGGGCGCCTGCACAGTGTGCCCGCCCAGTCGGATTTTCTCCGGGGTCTTGGCTACCAGGGGGTAGCCAAGACCCCAGAGAACATAATTCGGGTCCCCTGCAGTCCCCTGCTTTTGCGATCGCCGTTATTAACCATATAACGGCGATAGCTAAAGAAAAAAAAAAGCAGCAATCCTGCATGTAATTTCTCTCCCCTCTGATGTGATCGCACATCAGAGGGGAGAGAAATAGGGTCCCCGGGTCCCCCGATCCCCCCCATACCTCCCGGTGTCCCCCTGTCCTCCCGCAGCTCCGAGCCTCCTGGCGTCTTCATCCTGTCTACCGGCAGATTCATTCATTAAGATAAAGTACATTTTGATCACTGTGATAAACTATCACAGTGATCAAAATAAAAAAATTGTACATAAACCCCCCTCTATCGCCCCCTTAGTTAGGGACATATAATAAAATAAAGAAATTGCTTTATTTTCATGTTTCCATTAGGGTTAGGGTTGGAATTAGGGTTAGGGTTGGAATTAGGGTTAGGGTTACAATTAGGATTGGAATTAGGGTTGGGATTAGGGTTAGGGTTAGGATTAGGGTTAGGGTTAAGATTAGGGTTAGGGGTGTGTTGGGGTTAGGGTTGGAGCTAGAATTGAGGGGTTTCCACTATTTAGGCACATCAGGGGGTCTCCAAACACGACGTGGCGTTCAAAAAGTCAAATAGTGCTCCCTCCCTTCAAAGCCCTGCCGTGCGCCCAAACAGTGGTTTACCCCAACATATGTGGTATCAGCATACTCAGGACAAATTGCACACCAATTTTAGGGTTCTAATTTCTCCTGTTACCCTTGGAAAAATAAAAAATAGCTGGCTAAAAAAATCATTTTTGAGGAAAAAAATGATTTTTTATTTTCACTGCTGTGCGCTTATAAATTTCTGTGAAGCACTTGGAGGTTCAAAGTGCTCACCACACATCTAGATAAGCTCCTTGGGGGGTCTAGTTTACAAAATTGTGTCACTTGCAGGGGGTTTCTACTGTTTAGGCACATCAAGGGCTCTGCAAACACAACATGACGCCCGCAGAACATTCCATCAAAGTCTGCATTACAAAATGGCGCTCCTTCCCTTCCAAGCCCTCCCATGCGCCCAAACAGTGGTTCCACCCCACATATGGGGTATCAGCGTACTCAGGAAAAATTGCACAACAACTTTTGGGGTCCAATTTCTCCTGTTACTCTTGGGAAAATAAAAGAAAAGCAGGCTAAATATAATTTTTGAGGAAAAAAAATGATTTTTTATTTTCACGGCACTACGTTATAAACTTCTGTGAAGCAATTGGAGGTTCAAAGTGCTCACCACACATCTAGATAAGTTCCTTAAGGGGTCTAGTTTCCAAAATGGGGTCACTTGTTAGGGGTTTCCACTGTTTAGGCATATTAGGGGCTCTCTAAACGCGACATGGAGTCCAGCCAATTCTGCGTTGAAAAAGTCAAACGGTGCTCCTTCCCTTGCGACCTCTGCCGTGTGCCTAAAAAGTGGCTTACCACCACATATAGGGT
>JARQOD010006711.1:0-41799 GCA_033576555.1 Oophaga sylvatica | reverse complement strand
GGAGATGCAGACACGACACAGCAGGCTACAAGGGAAACTGGAAAGAAGGATTCAGACCAGAACAATTGATCACCGGCAACCCTGATGGGAAAATGACTCCCTTATATAAGACCAGTCAGTAACACCTGATTCCCAGTCCTCACAATCTCACTAGCACCGCTTGTAACCACCAGAGGAGCCTCTGCTCAGAACTCATCTCAAACCCATTCACAACAGTACCCCCCCCTTGAGGAGGGTCACCGAACCTCATTAAGCAACCAGGTCGGTCAGGATGAGTTCTATGATACGACGGATAAGTCTCCTAGCATGGATGTCCGAAGCAAACACCCAAGAATTGTCTTCCCTGACCATAACCTCTCCATTTAACCAAATACTGGAGTTTCCGTCTAGAAAAACGAGAATCCAATATTTTCTCAACCACATACTCCAGATTGCCCTCAACCAAAACAGGGTCAGGAGGCACAGCAGCAGGAACCACTGGCTCAACAAACCTCTTCAACAAGGACTTGTGGAACAGTTATGGATCTTAAATGTCCCTGGAAGAAGCAAACGAAAAGAAACAGGATTAATAATCTCCATGATCTTATAAAGGTCCAATGAACCTAGGCTTAAATTTAGGAGATGCTACTCTCATATGAATATTCTTTGAGGACAACCAGACCAGTCCCCCACTTTAAACCGAGGACCATCAGTCCTATGCCGGTTAGCAAACCGCTGGGCCTTCTCCTGAGAGAGGGACAACCTCTCCACTACCTGGTCCCAAATCTGTTGCATACGCTCCACAACAGAGTCAACACCCTGGACAGACAGAAGCTTCCGTCTGTCCTGAAGAAAATCGAGGGTGAAACCCAGAATTACAGAAAAACGAGACATCAAAGTGGCAGAGCTAGCCCTATTATTAAGAGCAAACTCAGCCAAAGGCAAAAAAGAGACCCAGTCATCCTGATCAGCAGACACAAAGCATCTTAGATAAGTCTCCAATGTCTGGTTTGTTCTCTCAGTTTGACCTTGGTCTGAGGATGAAATGCCGAGGAGAAAGACAATGAACACCCATTTAGAACAAAAAGTCCTCCAAAATCTGGAAACAAACTGGACTCCTCTGTCAGACACAATGTTCTCAGGAATGCCGTGTAAACGAACCACGTGCTGAAGGAACAACGCACCAATTCAGAGGAGGAAGGCAACTTAGGTAATGGCACAAGATGTATCATTTTGGAAAACCTATCACAAATTACCCAGATGGTGGTCATTCTCTGAGAAACAGGAAGATCGGAATGAAAATCCATAGAGATATGGGTCCATGGTCTCTTGGGCACAGGCAATGGCATCAACAAACCACTAGAGCGAGATCAAGGCTTGAGCGAGAGCAAGTGTCGCAGGACTGCACAAATTCCCTGACATCACGAGACAAGGTAGGCCACCAAAAGGATCGACTAACCAAGTCTCTGGTACCAAAAATTTCCGGGATGCCCAGCCAATGCGAACAATGAATCTCAGACATCACACTCTTTTTCCATTGGTCCGGGACAAACAATTTTTCCAACAGGGCAGCGCTCGGGCCTATCCTCCTGACACCCCTCCAGAGCAAGTCTTAAATTGGGCGAGATGGCGGAAAGAACATACACCCTCTTTCAAAATAACAGAAGGATCAGATAATCAGGAGAGTCCGCAAGGAAACTCCTCAGAGGGCATCCGCCTTAACATTCTTAGTGCAGGAAGAAAGGAAACCACAAAATTAAAACGTGTGAAAAACAAGGCCCACCTGGCCTGTCTAGGATTGAGTCGCTTGGCAGATTCCAGATAGACCAGATTTTGGTCCGTAAGGACCACCACCTGATGTTTGGCTCCCTCCAGCCAATGTCTCCACTCTTCAAAAGCCCACTTCATGGCCAATAACTCCCGATTACCCACGTCATAATTACGTTCAGTAGGAGAAAATTTTCGAGAGAAAAAGGCACAAGGGTTACTTTTAGAGGTCTCTGGATCTTTTTGGGACAAAACGGCACCTGCCCCAATTTCAGAGGCATCAACCTCCACCTGAAATGGCAGAGAAACATCAGGCTGCCGTAGAACAGGAGCAGAAGTGAATCTCTGCTTAAGTTCCTGAAATGCAGAGACTGCCTCAGGAGGCCAATTCACCATATCAGAACCCTTTCTGGTCAAATCAGTTAATGGTTTAACAATAACCGAGAAATTACCAATAAATTTACGATAAAAATTGGCAAAACCCAAAAATCTCTGAAGAGCCTTTAATGAAGTAGGTTGGACCCAATCACAGATGGCCTGAACCTTGACCGGGTCCATTTCAATAACAGATGGGACAAAATGAATCCCAGAAATGAGATCCTCTGTACGCCAAAAAGACACTTTGATCCCTTCACATACAGAGCATTCTCTCTCAAAATCTGGAATACAGTTCGAACATGTTTCACATGAGAGTCCCAGTCATTAGAAAAAATCAAGATATCATCCAAATAAACAATCAGAAATTTGTCCACAAAATCCCTGAAAATGTCATTCATGAAGGACTGGAAGACGGAAGGAGCATTAGTGAGCCCAAAAGGCATCACTAGGTACTCAAAATGCCCTTCAGGGTATTGAATGCCGTCTTCCATTCATCCCCGTGCTTAATGCGAATAAGGTTATACGCCCCCCTGAGGTCAAGCTTGGTAAACCAAGTAGCGTTTTTCACCCTGGAAAACAGGTCAGAAATCAAGGGTAACGGGTATTGATATTTCACAGTAATATTGTTCAAGAGACGATAATCAATACACGGCCTTAATGAACCATCTTTTTGGCCACAAAGAAAAAAACCGGCACCTAAGGGTGAAGAGGATGGTCTGATATGACCCTTCTCCAATGATTCCTTGATATAAGACCGCATAGCGTCATGTTCAGGTACAGACAAGTTAAAAAGGCGACCTTTAGGGAATTTACTACCCGGCACTAATTCAATAGCGCAGTCATAGCTCCTATGGGAGGCAAGGATGCAGATTTACTTTCGCTAAACACATCAGAAAAATCAATCAAAAAGTCAGGAACATCCTGAGCCTGGGGGATGCAGAAAAAACAGGAGTGTTGGTATTAACACATTGGCAGCCCCAACTGGTTACAGACACAGATTTCCAATCCAAAACAGAATTATGAGACTGTAACCAAGGAAACCCAGCACGATAATGTCATGCAGATTATATAGAACCAAAAATTTGCAGCACTCCTGGTGATCAGGTTCAACCCTCATTATCACCTGAGTAGAAAACTGGGGTTTATTCTCAGCCAAAGGGGTAGAATCGATCCCCAGTAGGGGAATAGACTTCTGTAGGGGTATCAAGGGAAACCCACAACGTTTAGCAATATCATAATCCATCAGGTTAATAGCTGCTCCAGAATCAACGAAAGCCTGAGCAGAAAATGAGGACAGAGAGCATATCAAAGTGACAGTTAATAAAAACTTAGTCTGAACACTACCCAAGACAACTGAGCGTGCAAAACGTCTTCCCCGCTTAGGGCAGACTGAAATAGCATGAGAGGCATCACCACAGTAGAAACATAACCCATTGCGCTTTCGAAAATCATGACGCTGTGCCCCAGACACCACTCTAACACACTGCACGGGTTCAGAAGCTGGTTCACAAGGCAACACCATTCCACGCATACTTCTCCGCTCACGCAAACGTCTGTCAATTTGAATCGCTAATGACATAGAATCATTGAGACCAGAGGGGACAGGGAATCCCACCATAACATCCTTTACATTATCTGACAGACCCTTCCGAAAAAGGGCCGCCAAAGCGTCGTCATTCCATTTGGTCAGGACTGCCCACCTACGGAATCTCTGACAGTACAACTCAGCGTCATCAAGCCCCTGATTTAATGCCAACAAGGCTTTTTCAGCTTGATCAGTGACATTAGGCTCATCGTACAATAACCCCAAAGCCTGAAAAAATGCATCAACATCACTCAAAACAGGATCCCCAGGTATCAGGGAAAAAGCCCAATCCTGAGGATCGCCGCGCAGGAGAGAGATGATAATTTGAACCTGCTGCGCTGCGTTTCCTGAGGACTTAGATTTTAAGGCAAAAAACAATTTACAATTATTTTTGAAATTCTGAAACTTAGCTCGATCCCCTAAAAACAAATCTGGCATGGGGCTCCTAGGTTCCACAACAGGCAACCTAGCAAGATATGCAGCAATACTCTGAACCTCAGTGGCAAGCCGATCCACACGGCCAGACAACTGTGCAAACTCCATTGGGAGAAAAGATCCTCCCCAGCACCCAGAGATACAGAGGGAAAAAAAATGCAACAAACAGAAAAATATCTCTGACAACTCTGACAACCTTTTTTCTTTCACAATATTTTTTCCCTTCTGTGAGTACCATACAATTTTCAATTTTTAGGCCGGTGATACTGTTATGTTTCGGTAGCTGAGGAGTGCAGGTAAAAAAGGCAAAACACCAGAGCAGTTGGAAACTATGAGATTGCAGTACCCTGACTAACCACCACAACTAGAGGCAGCCGTGGAGCGTTCCTACGTTGGTCCTAGACGCCTCGTCACAGCCTGAGAAACTAACTACACCTAAAGATAGAAATAGGAAAGCTATCTGCCCCGGAGCAGAACCCCAAAGATAATAGAAAGCCCCCAAACATGTAATGGCGGTTAGACAAGAGGCAATACTGACACAGAAAGAAAATAGAATGAGCAAACGCTGGGGCCCAAACTATCTAAATAGAAAAGGATAGGAAGGGTACTCACTGCAATCCCAGAAAACCCCGAAAAGCACCAACTCCACCAATCTCAAAATCACCTGAGATCACACGACCTCTACCACCTAAATTAGTTCTCTGGTGTAACAAAATCAAAACAGCAACCACTGAAAAAACTGGAAAAAGCAAAAGTACAAAACTCAGTGGCTGAACTAAACAGAGAGGGCAAAAGCCCCCGGAGGGGACCCTGAAGGCCCCCACAGAAGTGCAGGACAAAATGCAAAAATACAGCAAAAACACAAAAGAAGAAATTGTCTTATCTGTTAGCAGGAGATGCAGACACGACACAGCAGGCTACAAGGGAAACTGGAAAGAAGGATTCAGACCAGAACAATTGATCACCGGCAACCCTGATGGGAAAATGACTCCCTTATATAAGACCAGTCAGTAACACCTGATTCCCAGTCCTCACAATCTTCACTAGCACCGCTTGTAACCACCGGAGGGAGCCTCTGCTCAGAACTCATCTCAAACCCATTCACAACAGCTGACCCTCTCCTCGAATGATAATGAGATGACACTGCTGACCCTGCCCTCTAATGATAATGATATCACTCTGCTGACCCTGCCCCCTAATTATAATGATATCACTCTGCTTACCCTGCCCCTAATGATAATGAGATGACACTGCTGACCCCACCCTCTAATGATAAGATGACTCTGCTGAACCTGCCCTCTAATCATAATATGAGGATTCTGCTGACCCAGACCTCTAATGATAAGATGACTCTGCTGACCCTGCCCTCTAATGATAATAAGATGACTCTGATGACCCTGCCCTCTTATTATAATGACATGACTCTGCTGACCCCACCCCTAATGATAATGAGATGACTCTGCTGACCCTGCCCTCTAATGATAATGAGATTACACTACTGACCCTGCCCTCTAATGATAATGAGATGACTCTGCTGACCCCACCCTCTAATGATAATGAGATTTAGGGGTTTAGGATCCGGGTTTAGGGGTTTGTCAGTTTAGGGGTCTGCAATCCGCTAGTTACCAACCACTCTGGGTGTTTGATTGCTTAGCCTATTTTTGCTTCTGTCCTCCTCGGCTACCAAATCATAGCAGAGGTGACTCTGCTGACCTTGCCCACAAATGACCCTGACCCTGCACCTAATGATAATGATAATGAGATCACTCTGCTGACCCTGCCCCTAATATTGAGATCACTCTGCTGACCCTGCCCTTAATATTGAGATGACTCTGCTAACCCTGCCCCTAATGATAATGAGATCACTCTGCTGACCCTCTCCTCAAATGATAATGAGATGACACTGCTGACCCTGCCCTCTAATGATAATGATATCACTCTGCTGACCCTGCCCCTTAATTATAATGAGATTACTCTGCTTACCCTGCCCCCTAATGATAATGAGATGACACTGCTGACCCCACCCTCTAATGATAAGATGACTCTGCTGACCCTGCCCTCTAATCATAATATGAGGATTCTGCTGACCCAGACCTCTAATGATAAGATGACTCTGCTGACCCTGCCCTCTAATGATAATAAGATGACTCTGATGACCCTGCCCTCTTATTATAATGAGATGACTCTGCTGACCCTGCCCTCTAATGATAATGAGATGACTCTAGTGACCCTGTCCTCTAATGATAATGAGATGACTCTGCTCACCCCACCCTCTAATGATAATGAGATGACTCTGCTCACCCCACCCTCTAATGATAATGAGTTGACTCTGCTGACCCTGCCCTATGATGATAATAAAGATGACTCTGCTGACCCTGCCCGCTAATGATAATGAGATGAATTTGCTGACCTTGTCCTCCAATTATAATGAGATGACTCTGCTGATGCTGACCTCCGATGATATTGGATGACTGTTGACCCTGCCCTCTAATATAATTTAGAAATCTATGCTGATCCTGATCTCAAATATTAAAGAAATACTCTGCTGACTTTTCAGTTTGAAATTTTTCCTTTATTAATTCGTTTTTTATGCTTTTTTAAGGGCGATGATGCATAAATGTTACATAAAAATTGTACCAATGGCTTTAAAATACATTTTAACCCACGTGTAATAGGCAGGATTCAATTAGATTTTAATGCTACACATAACTGTCTGTATTCCTTTAACCCCAGCGGGAAGTACTTGGAAGCCTTGAATGCCTGGCTCCTCCAGAGTGATACTCTGTAATCTTGGCCTGGAGTCAGAATCTGCAGCTGTAATGGAGCTGAACAAACAGCGAGAAAACACTGAAAAGATTCTAAATGCAAAATCCGTAAAGAGAAGATTCTCTGACAGTTCCGGCCGCTCTGCTCAGTCTCGTCCATTTTGTATCTTTCTGGTACAGGGTCATTTGTCAGTTCTGTGTTTCTCTAATAAATGAATAATAAAATATTAAGACACTGGAAATGCCGGATATAGATTTGTGCTCCTTCTGCGCCCTTGTCTCCAGCTCTGCTCCATAAATGCTCTAATTGCTGCAAAATTATTATGTTTTGGGTCAAATTTCCTTTTCGGTCCCTTGGACCTGGATGATATATAAAGCCGGGGATTCTGCTGCTGAAATCAGCATGATTCGTCTTCACTGTAGTAATCTTTTTTGCAGGGATCCATAAATTCTGGAGCCTCGGTGGGCAGTGGGGGGCTACATACATTCTAGAAATAGAGACAGCGCAGCAATCCATCATTAATAAAGAATTTCTTCAAATCCGCCCCCCCCCCCCACGAGCTGTGTAAACTCCATATGGCGCTCTTGCCCATTTGTTGAGACAGCAGTCATATGGTCTGGCAGAGATGTGAAAAAATATCTGCGCTGTATTTTTGTTTCTATCACTTTAAAAAGCTGCTGATAACCTGAGAGGAGAACGAAAACAGAGGCCAGCAGCAGCTTCTGTCACCAGGACGTCCATGTGCTCCTGTGTCCCCCTGTAACTCCGGCAGAGAGAAATGGAGGCCGGGCCAAACCCTGTCACATATCTGTGTTTCCCCCTTTAATATGACGACATCAGTTATAAATGTTTCATACAGCTGGTGTTTTCATGGATGAATGCTTTATAACCCCCATCCTCCTGGGTCCATTAAGATGAGAGACTATTCAGCTGCAACATACGGTTCTAGCAGATAAGTGTGCTCGAAGAATGGTCCGGGCTGTCCCTGACTTGTAGAGCGGACTGAATTGTGGAGAATGACACATAACAGAGACCTTCACGAACATTCACACATTTCACTATCCCGCTACTATGTACAGGAACATAACAACTGTAATACTGCCCCTATGTACAAGAATATAACTACTATAATACTGCCCCTATGTACAAGAATATAACTACTATAATACTGCCCCTATGTACAAGAATATAACTACTATAATACTGCCCCTATGTAAAAGAATATAACTACTATAATACTGCCCCTATATACAAGAATATAACTACTATAATACTGCTCCTATGTACAAGAATATAACTACTATAATACTGCCCCTATGTACAAGAATATAACAACTGTAATACTGCTCCTATATACAAGAATATAACTACTATAATACTGCCCCTATGTACAAGAATATAACTACTATAATACTGCCCCTATGTACAAGAATATAACAACTGTAATACTGCTCCTATGTACAAGAATTAAACTACTATAATACTGCTCCTATATACAAGAATATAACTATATAATACTGCTCATATGTACAAGAATATAACAACTGTAATACTGCTCCTATAATACAAGAATATAACTACTATAATACTGCCCCTATGTACAAGAATATAACTACTATAATACTGCCCCTATGTACAAGAATATAACTACTATAATACTGCCCCTATGTACAAGAATATAACTACTATAATACTGCCCCTATGTACAAGAATATAACTACTATAATACTGCTCCTATATACAAGAATATAACTATATAATACTGCTCCTATGTACAAGAATATAACAACTGTAATACTGCTCCTATATACAAGAATATAACTACTATAATACTGCCCCTATGTACAAGAATATAACTACTATAATACTGCTCCTATGTACAAGAATATAACTACTATAATACTGCCCCTATGTACAAGAATATAACTACTATAATACTGCCCCTATGTACAAGAATATAACTACTATAATACTGCCCCTATGTACAAGAATATAACTACTATAATACTGCTCCTATATACAAGAATATAACTATATAATACTGCTCCTATGTACAAGAATATAACAACTGTAATACTGCTCCTATATACAAGAATATAACTACTATAATACTGCCCCTATGTACAAGAATATAACTACTATAATACTGCTCCTATGTACAAGAATATAACTACTATAATACTGCCCCTATGTACAAGAATATAACTACTATAATACTGCTCCTATATACAAGAATATAACTACTATAATACTGCCCCTATGTACAAGAATATAACTACTATAATACTGCCCCTATGTACAAGAATATAACTACTATAATACTGCTCCTATATACAAGAATATAACTATATAATACTGCTCCTATGTACAAGAATATAACAACTGTAATACTGCTACTATATACAATAATATAACTACTATAATACTGCCCCTATGTACAAGAATATAACTACTATAATACTGCTCCTATGTACAAGAATATAACTACTATAATACTGCTCCTATGTATAAGAATATAACTACTATAATACTGCTCCTATGTATAAGAATATGTATAAGAATATAACTACTATAATACTGCTCCTATGTACAAGAATATAACAACTGTAATACTGCTCCTATATACAAGAATATAACTACTATAATACTGCCCCTATGTACAAGAATATAACTACTATAATACTGTCCCTATGTACAAGAATATAACTACTATAATACTGCTCCTATATACAAGAATATAACTATATAATACTGCTCCTATGTACAAGAATATAACAACTGTAATACTGCTCCTATATACAAGAATATAACTACTATAATACTGCCCCTATGTACAAGAATATAACTACTATAATACTGCTCCTATGTACAAGAATATAACTACTATAATACTGCTCCTATGTATAAGAATATAACTACTATAATACTGCTCCTATGTATAAGAATATGTATAAGAATATAACTACTATAATACTGCTCCTATGTACAAGAATATAACAACTGTAATACTGCTCCTATATACAAGAATATAACTACTATAATACTGCCCCTATGTACAAGAATATAACTACTATAATACTGTCCCTATGTACAAGAATATAACTACTATAATACTGCCCCTATGTACAAGAATATAACTACTATAATACTGCTCCTATATACAAGAATATAACTATATAATACTGCTCCTATGTACAAAATATAACAACTGTAATACTGCTCCTATATACAAGAATATAACTACTATAATACTGCCCCTATGTACAAGAATATAACTACTATAATACTGTCCCTATGTACAAGAATATAACTACTATAATACTGCTCCTATATACAAGAATATAACTATATAATACTGCTTCTATGTACAAGAATATAACAACTGTAATACTGCTCCTATATACAAGAATATAACTACTATAATACTGCCCCTATGTACAAGAATATAACTACTATAATACTGCTCCTATGTACAAGAATATAACTACTATAATACTGCTCCTATGTATAAGAATATAACTACTATAATACTGCTCCTATGTATAAGAATATGTATAAGAATATAACTACTATAATACTGCTCCTATGTACAAGAATATAACTACTATAATACTGCTCCTACATACAAGAATATAACTACTATAATACTGCTCCTATGTACAAGAATATAACTACTATAATACTTCCCCTATATACAAGAATATAACTACTATAATACTGCTCCCTATATATAAGAATATAACTACTATAATACTGCCCCTATATACAAGAATATAACTACTATAATACTGCCTCCTAGCTGTGAGGTTGTGTTTTGTGGATCTCCTCATGTCTGGAGCAAGCCCAGGGAGGGGCCACCCTGGGCGGGGAAGCTCCCCAAGCAAGGCCCAGGCTTCCCGGCCTACACTGGGACAAGCCTCCCAGGCCTCTCCTAATGGGAATGTTAATCCCAGAGCCACTGTCAGAGCAGTGAATGCAGTGAGCCAAAGCTGCAGCAGTTCTGTGAAGGAGGAAAAAGCCATCAGTAAAGTTTTGGGAGGAAAACCTTCTCCAAGTCCAGCAAAGAAGCAAGAAGGAAAAGTGTCGGTCAGTGATGGGTTACAGCACAATGTGAAGTCAGGTAACTCCCCAGTCAGCAAGCAGCTCCTGCCGGGTGCACAGGTGAGATCAGCCCCAGCTGTGCAGATCACCTCTCCTGCTCCCAGGCAGAGACGGACGTCTTTGGAAAGACAAACCATCCAGGAGAACTTACAGCAGCATGGCAGTATGGCGCGGTCAGGACGCACACGGTCGCAGTCAGGTGGCAGCAGTAAAAGTGCTGTGGAGCCTGGAGCCATGAAACCAGCGGTGGTGAAAATTAAGGAGACATCTGGGTTCAAGCAGCCGGGGACATCTCTGAATGCAGGATCCCAGGAGGAGACGCCACGTGCACCTGAGCTTCAGCTCGCAGAGGAGATCCCAGGACTGGTCAAGAAGTTCGGTGAGTTACAGCAGCAGAAAGACTCACTACAGATGCAGATAGACACTTGCTATAAGCTAAAGGCTATTAATCCCGGGAGTCATGATTTTTATGATGAGACTCTGAACACACTGGGTGTATTGCTGGCAAAAGTGGTGAGGGACATGGACTGCGTCCTAGAGAGGATGGGGCCCCTGGCGGAGACTTATAGGAACCAGGAACTGTTTAATTCACAAAAGCAGAACTCTGCAGGTTCCAGGTCAGACATTGTCCCATGTGGACCCCAGAAGCAGGTGCGGCCAGTGCTGCAGCCTGCAAGTTTCTGCTTCCAAAAGGGGCAAATGCCGCACCAGCAGCAGCCTGTAGTACAGACCCCAGCAGACGTACCACAAGTCTCAGAATGCCCAGCAAAACTGCCTGCAGCAGATCCAAAGCAGAAGCATGTAGTGCAGATTCCAGCAGAGGTACAACAAGTCACAGAATGCCCAGCACAACAGCCTGCAGCAGATTCCAAGCAGCAGCATGAAGGGCACATTCCAGTAGAGGTACAACAAGTCGCAGAATGCCCAGCACAGCCGCCTGCAGCAGATTCCAAGCAGCAGCATGGACATTTTTCAGCAGAGGGACTACAAGTCTCAGAATGCCAAGCACCACAGTTGGGCAGTGGACATGTGCCGGTAGTTCCTGATGGTGCCCAGCAGGGCTCTGATGCTGGGGATAACCGTGCTGTATCTGAGGGGTCGGGGGTTTGGGGGAGCACAGTATCTTTGGTGGACGCTGCGCAGTCTGATAGTGACATTGATGTTGATGATAACAATGTGCATGATGATGTCTGTGATTTCCCCCCTTTAATTCCGAGCACACAAGGTGTAGAAGCCCCCCCTGCTGCTGACCCTCACCCCGTCAGTCAGCCTAGTGTGACCCCGCAGGTTCCCCCCAGTAATGCCTGGAGTCGTGGTGCTCCGTCCTTCACCTCTGGTACCAACTATACCGGCCAGGCGTTTAAACGGAGAAACGTCGTGCGTTTCCGGCACAGAGGTGCCAAGGAGGATCTGCCAGATAGAAGGTTTGTGGTCAGGGAGCTCTTGTGTCGCCAGATGGGGTTTGCGCCAGTCAGCATCTTGGCGGTGATTAATCTTCCAGACAGGCAGGGCTATGACGTCAGCTTTAAGCTCATGAGTGACCTGGACAGGTTCTGGTCTAATTTCCCCAAGTTTAGAGACTCTGAGGGCTGGAGTAAGTTCAGCTTTATTCCTATCTCTAAGCCAGATACCGTTACGGTTAATCTCATCTTCTGGAATGAGTCTGTTCCCCCGCAGGACATTGTGGTGTGGCTCCGGAGGCATTGTGACCTGGTCTCTGACCTCACCAAAAGCAGAGACAATGATGGTATCTGGACGGGAGGGTGGAGGGTTTTGGTGAAACTGCGCCAGTGCGATAATATCACTGCCCACTTACCCAACTCCTTCTTTATTGGGAGGGAGAGGGGTGTGTGTTTCTATCCTGGGCAGCCTCGTAAGTGCTTCAAATGTGGCAAGGCGGGTCACCTGGCAAATACGTGTACTGTGGTGAAGTGCAACCTGTGTGGGGAGGTCGGCCATGTGGCTGCAGACTGCCAGAACATCAGGTGCAACCTCTGTGGGAAGATCGGTCACCCTCACAGGGACTGTCCTGACGCCTGGCACAATATCTGTAAGGACTATCCTGATGAGGATTTGGTGGCAGGGGCAGAGATTCTGGAGGAGGCAGCTTTACTGTCAGGGGAAATACTGGCCAGACCGGAGGCCCACCAGGGGTCTACTCAGGTGACACCAGAGCAGCAGGGTTCAGAGGGTGCACAGGGAAGTATGGAGGTTGTCCCTCAGGGGCAGCAGTCACAGGGAGGCATTACTTCAGTACTACCATCTGTGTCTCAGACTAAAAGGAAGAAAAAGGACAAGACCTCCCGTAAACCTGAGAAGGAGTATGACACTGGCCAAGGAGCCAGGAAGAAGGTCCAGAGTTCTGCAGGTGTAATGGACTTATCTAATAGGTTTGGTGTTCTGTCTGAGTCTGACGGTGATTTTGAGGATGACCTTAGAAGAATTGACGCAGAGTTTGATAGGGACGTAGAGGACTGTCCTCCGCCCAAGCGGAAGCCATTACCTGAGGCCTCTCGGGTAGAGTCTGAAATGGAGACCGGCGGTGACCAGAATAACTCCGACTCAGATCTGTGACGCTGTCAACCACATAATGTCCGAGCCCAGATAGATAAAATCATTAGGAAAATTAGGAAATGCTAAGTTATGGAAAGATGTGTCACTGGGTTGAAATATGATGTTTTTTTTTTTTTTCCAACCAGGTGTATGGACTCTTTAAGATAATTTTATATGTATAATCCGGATATGTAATGAATGTATGTACAATCCAAGTGAATTTAGTTTTGTATTACTGGAGGAATGTCAGTATATTTGTATTTGTTTGGTTTTTACAATAAAAATTGCCCCTATGTACAAGAATATAACTACTATAATACTGCTCCTATGTACAAGAATATAACTAATATAATACCGCCCCTATGTACAAGAATATAACTACTATAATACTGCTCCTTTGTACAAGAATATAACTACTATAATACTGCTCCTATGTACAAGAATATAACTACTATAATACTGTCCCTATGTACAAAAATATAACTACTATAACACTGCTCCTATGTACAGGAATATAACTACTATAATACTGCTCCTATATACAAGAATATAACTACTATAATACTGCCCCCCTGTACAAGAATATAACTACTATGATACTGCCCCTATGTACAAGAATATAACTACTATAATACTGCTCCTATATACAAGAATATAACTACTATAATACTGCTCCTATGTACAAGAATATAACTACTATAATACTGCCCCTATGTACAAGAATATAACTACTATAATACTGCCCCTATGTACAAGAATATAACTACTATAATACTGCTCCTATGTACAAGAATATAACTAATATAATACCGCCCCTATGTACAGGAATATAACTACTATAATACTGCTCCTATGTACAAGAATATAACTACTAAAAAACTGCTAATACAGTAGGTTTGGAAAGTATTCAGACCCCTTTACATTTTTCACCCTTTGTTTCATGGCAGCCATTTGGTAAATGCAAAAAAGTTCATTTTCCTCATTAATGTACACTCTGCACCCCATCTTTACTGAAAAAACAGAAATATGGAAATTTTTGCAAATTTATTAAAAAAGAAAAACTGAAATCTCCCATGGTCATAAGTATTCAGCCCCTTTGCTCAGTGTTGGGTAGAAGCACCTTTTGAACTAGTACAGCCATGAGTCTTCTTGGGGAAAGATGTAACAAGTTTTTCACCCCTGGATTTGGGGATCCTCTGCCATTCTTCCTGGCAGATCCTCTCCAGTTCCGTCAGGTTGGATGGTGAACGTTGGTGGACAGCCATTTTCAGGTCTCTCCAGAGATGCTCAGTTGGGTTTTAGGTCAGGGCTCTGGCTGGGTCAGTCCGGAATGGTCACAGAGTTGTTCTGAAGCCACTCCTTTGTTATTTTAGCTGTGTGCTTGGGGTCATTGTCTTGTTGGAAGGTGAACCTTTGGCCAGTCCAAGATCCAGAGCACTCTGGAAGAGGTTTTCATCCAGGAAATCTCTGTACTTGGCCGCATTCATGTTTACTTCAATTGCAACCAGTCGTCCTGTCCCTGCAGGTGAAAAACACCCCCATAGCATGATGCTGCCTCCACCATGTTTCACTGTTGGGATTGTATTGGGCAGGTGATGAGCAGTGCCTGGTTTTCTCCACACATACCTCTTAGAATTATCACTAAAAAGTTTTATCTTCGTCTCATCAGACCAGAGAATCTTATTTCTCATAGTCTGGGAGTCCTTCATGTGGTTTTTTTAGCAAACTCTATGCGGCTTTCATATGTCTGTTACTGAGGAGAGGCTTCCGTCGGGCCACTCTGCCATAAAGGCCCGACTGGTGGAGGCTGCAGTGATAGGTGACTTTGTGGAACTTTCTCCCATCTCCCTACTGCATCTGTGGAGCTCAGCCACAGTGATCTTGGGGTTCTTCTTTACCTCTCTCACCAAGGCTCTTCTCCCACGATTGCTCAGTTTGGCTGGACGGCCAGGTCTAGGAAGACTTCTGGTGGTCCCAAACTTCTTCCATTTAAGGATTATGGAGGCCACTGTGCACTTAGGAACCTTGAGTACTGCAGAAATTCTTTTGTAACCTTGGCCAGATCTGTGCCTTGCCACAATTCTGTCTCTGAGCTCCTTGGCCAGTTCCTTTGACCTCATGATTCTCATTTAGTCTGACATGCACTCAGAGCCATATTTAGAGTTTATGCTGCCCTAGGCACTTTTAGTGCTGCCTCCCCCCATAGGTGAGTATGACACTGTCGGCAGTGACTGTCAAAAATTGCTGATGTGAAAGTAGCCTTTTGCGGCAGATCCGGCAGTTTTTCGGCATCTGCCGCATAACAGATCACTTACGGCAATACTGCGTTCAGCCTCATTCATTCCCTATGGGACTTGCGGACATGTGCAGCACTTGCGGTTTTGCCGCGATCCGTCAAATGCGGTACTTGCAGCAACGGAAAAAAAAACGCTGGTAGCAGTGGCTTTTTGTCTCAGCGCAAGTGCAAAACCGCAAGTGCCGCACATGTCTGCAAGTAGCCATCACTACCTGTCCCTGCACCTTGCTAGCTCATTCCTAACCATCCCTCTCTGACCTAAAACTACACTATAAAGCTTTAGAAAAACAATTTATTAACTGACATATTCCTATGATAATGAGGGCTCCAAGCTATGGCGTAGACTGAGATGGGCAGTCTCCGGGTCTCCATTCTCTCTCTGTGCACACCCTCAGTCCCTGCCTCACTGCGTGTGCTGCACTGTGCACAGACATCCCTCCACTGGACCCGGTAATCACCGCTCGCAGTAGCATACCGGCGGCGGCGATATAGCTGCCCGGGCCTCTGCGGCATCTTGATGTGACATCCTCACTCCTCCTCATCAGTGCCTCGCCCTCCACAATGGTGACAGCACAGGATCCGAGACCCCCACAGCCAGGGCTGCCACTAGGAATTTCAGGACCCCATACTGGCAAAATTTTCGGGCCCCCTTGAGACTCTGCCCAGGCTACACCCCAGCTCTGCATCCACACCTCGAACCTTAGGCAGTCCCACCGCCTGCTCTTGGAAAATTCATCTTCGCCACCACGACAAGGTAGACTCTTTTGGCCGGGCCCTACTCTACTCTAACCTATTAAACATTTCTTAAAATATCCAATACTCTTTTAAGGTGTATTTTTTATTTTTCTTTAAAGGAATGAGTCACATATTTTTTTAGAATGACCATTAATACCACATACAAGGGACAAATGCGATCACACCATGACCAGATGACATATTACCACCAAATAGTGATGGAATAATACCACATACAGGGAACAAATACCTCCATACCGTGACCAGATCACATTTTACCACCACATAGTGAACAAATAATATCACATACAGGGAGAAATACTGCCACACCATATCCAGATCACATACTACCACCACACAGTGACCAAATACTAAGATACTGATCCCTAATAAAAAACACACAACACTAATGCCATTACACACAGGAGTGCCGTATATAGTGTCAGTGTACAGGTAATACAGTGATCACCAGTGACATTATACACAGGAGCTCTGTATATAGTTGTGATGATACTGAAGCTTCATTTCTGGTGCTGTTTCCAGAACTCTCCCCCATAGTACTACAACCCCCCACCGTTTGCAAGCACAGGGCAAACTACCCCTCCCTCCTTTTCTCTGCAGCTCACGCTTCCCTTCCCCCCTGTCAGCCTGCACTCAGGCAGTGTAATGTGAGCTGCCAGTGCTGGAGGTTTTCCCGCTTCACCGCAGGGGTCCTGCATTGTCCGAACACGTGCTTTCTTCCTATAGCAGCCATGTTGGAGTATTCATTCTTTTTTGGTTAATAACACGGTGGGAGCATTCGCTAGAAACACGAACGTCACTGTGTTGAACCATGTGCCGACGGGCATCGTTCCCGTGGTACCGGTGAACCCGTAACTCCAACAGAGCCTGAGAAATGGAATTCTCGGGTGCCCCATGAGCTATGTCACCCAAGTTTGGGTTCATTTGAACCATTATTTCAAAGCAAGATCATTGATAGGTCTGCCGTTATTCTGCTAGAGTTCCCCGCCGAGTTATGAACCTTATGATATTGCAGAGCTCAAACCATAGCTTGTAGCCAGGGGAGGTGGCTAGAGGACCAGCCCTTTTTGTGAGGTCAGAAGCTGACATGCATAAGTCTTACAGTGAAGTTCCTTACCAGGTTTCTTTCTGCTGAGTAAGAGATCTACCAATGAACTATGACGTGTGGCTCCTTCCCCCAGCCTGGCTTGCCTGTAATGATCTAACAACCATGTGAGTTATCTTTCATTCTTAATCCCATTTTATTTTATAACTGCATCTGTACATAACGATATTGTCTCAGTTTGTTACATCTTTTTATATTGTATAAGCATTGCCTGTTTTTTAAGGAATAAACCTATAAATTTATTAGTTTGTTTCTCCTGCCCTATAAACGAATCTGCACGTGCCTGAAGCACACGCTACTGTTTTGGGGTTGCTACGGACCCTCTTGATAAATTGTTCATCAAAAGCCGTAGCTGGTGGCAGCTAAAAGAAAGGGGTGTAAAGTGTTAATCTATTGGGTGACACTGGCAGTGACGCAGCGGGGTTTATAAGAGTACTGCCTGGCTGCAGCCAGGAGTAATTATGATTCCCTCACTGCAGCGTGCCCAATAGCCAGCACACATCCAAGTGACCCGTCTGGCGACTAATTATCCTAGGTGCAGTTCCCTGACTGACCTGAGGGTAAGGGGGCGCCAGAGAGCTGCAAGTTCCTAAGTGGAAGTGGGATAGTTATAAATCCCTGCAGTTTACTGGGTCGGACGGCAGCAGCCGTCGTGGGTGTGCACGTTCCATCACATATTGGTGGCAGAGCGGTGGGATTATAGAGCATTAGTGATCTGGTTTGAGCAATCATTCCATTCACTAAAAAACTTGCACGGTTCTTCAGCGACCCTGCATCTAAAGTTTTGGAGAACAGACTCAGTGTTTATTAGTCCTGAGACAATTGTGTGTACTTGCGGTTACCCCTCCCTTCTCTTTGTTTTTCTATCCTATCTTTTATTTGGCAAACATGGCTACAATAGGAGCAAGTTGGTACAAACTGCAGAAAAGGGACACTCTTGCTGGAATATGCATTTCCCGAGGCCTTGACCCCAGGGGCCAAACCAAAGCTCAACTGATCAAGGTCCTGATGCCACAGGACCACGCTGAGAGCGAGGAGGGCACAGAAGCCGGCCCAAGCCAAGGTGGGGCGGCAGCAGAGGCCCAAACCCTGCAGGCTTACAACCAGGGCGGGATGGACCCTTACCTGCAGGCGGCCCTGGAGGAACTCCCCACCGACGACCGGGGGGAGCGCCTGAAGCTGATTCAGCAATACCAGCAGGAGGCCCGAGCCGAGCGCCAAGCCCAGCGAGAGGCTGAGAGAGCCGAGCGCCAAGCCCAGCGAGAGGCTGAGAGAGCCGAGCGGGAGGCTGAGAGAGCCCGAGCCGAGCGGGCAGCCCAAGCTCAGAGAGCCCATGAGCTGGAGATGGTCCAGCGAGGGGCAATGCCCTCCACAGCTCAGAGCAGTGTGCCCAGCAGCACTCAGAGTCCCAAGTCCCGGCCGGAGCACTTTCCCGTGCTGGAAAGGGACGGAGACTTGGACACTTTTCTGCGGGCCTTTGAGAAAGTCTGCAGACAGTACCGGCTGCCTGCCGACCAATGGGCCAGGTACTTGACCCCCGGGCTAAAGGGCAAAGCTTTGGAGGCGTTCGCTTCCCTCGCGCCAGATCAAGACAGTGACTATGAGGCCATCAAGCAGGCCCTGATCGCCAAGTACCAGCTAACCCCTGAGGTATACCGAAAGAAGTTCCGGAATCTCCAACGTGGCCCACACGACAGTTATAGCGATGTGGTGCAAGGACTCAGGAACCACTTTGACCAGTGGATCCATGGACTGTCAGTTGACACCTATGAGGAGCTGAAAGACCTGATGATCAAAGACCAGTTCCTGCATCTGTGCCCAGCTGAGGTCCGACAGTTCATCCTGGACCGAGAACCAGAGGACGCGGTCACAACAGCCCGGATCGCCGACAGCTATGAGGCCAACCGGAAACCCGAGGTGCGGAAGCCCGTCGCCACCCGCTGGGGAGGGGGTAAGCCTGCAACAAACCCCAGTGCCCCTGCCAGTCGTCCCTCTGGAGGCACTATCCCCTTTGCCAGCGCCAGGCCTACATCAGACCCCCGCCAGTGTTTCTCCTGTAAAAGGACTGGTCACATCAGCGCCACCTGTCCGGAGAGGCAGAAGAACCCCCCAGCCAAGGCCTCCGGGCCCAACGCCTCTGTTCTTTTGGTGGGTGGTGTGGTGGGGAGGGTTGATGACAACGTGCAGCCCGTCCGCGTGGGGGCCCGTCTTGCTACAGGTCTCAAGGACACCGGGGCTGAGCGAACCCTCATCCGACCCGAACTGGCGGCCCCTGAAGAGTTGATTCCGGGGAAAACCCTAACTGTCACAGGGATTGGGGGCGTCCACTACCCCTTGCCGATAGCCCGAGTTTTCATTGACTGGGGTACCGGGAGCGGGGTGAAGGAAGTGGGGGTGTCCGAAAACCTGCCCACTGATGTTTTATTGGGGACTGATCTGGGGAGGATGGTGGCATACTATGTCCCTGACACCCCTTCCCAATCTGATGATAAGGTTAACGTTAACCATGATGTTGATGTTGATGATGATGGGAAACTGATTGTGTTACCTGCTAATGCTTTGCGAAGTGATGATGCAACTGATAACCTTTCTTTCCCTAGGACTGATGTTGATAGTGATGTATCTGTGACATCTGAACCTGTTAACCCTTTCTCTGAGGTGGTAGATGTGTCCACAGGTACAGGAGCGTTCAGTCCCGTCGCTCTGCGGAGTGAGATGGCTGAGGAACCCCTAGCAGGAGCAAGCGACAGTGCTCAAGGAAATGGGGAGGTGCATGGGAACCGGGAGGAAGGTGACGCCATGACACTGACCAGTGCCACCGAGGAAGGTAACTGGCCCATAAGTAGCACTGCTCCTGAAGTGTTGGGGGTGGATGGGGAGGTAGAGCCCATAGCAGCGCAGGCTGATGGGTCTATAGAAACCCCCGGGGAGACTGCATATGTAGCTGCTGTCACCCGCAGTCAGAGTGCCCGGATCGCAGGTAGCGCCCTGCCATCTGGACCCTCCTCCGCTATAGGAGAGACTGAACCAGAGGTGGACCCAGAGCCGGTCCCAGAGGGTCCCAGTGAGGAAGGAACCCTGACGTCACTTCTGGCTGCCTCCAGCCAGGAGTTCCAGGCCGCTCTGCACTCAGATGCGAGCCTGGGGAACTTGAGGCACCTCGCCGAGACGCCCACCTCCGTGACTGATAAGGAGAGGGTGTTCTGGGAACGAGGAAGGTTGTACCGGGAGACAGTACCCGGAGATTCCCAAAAGGAGTGGTTGAGGGGGAAACAGCTGGTCGTCCCGCACCAGTTCCGAGGTGAGTTGTTGAGGATTGCCCATGAGATTCCACTTGCTGGACACTTGGGGATTAGCAAAACTAAGGCACGGCTGTCTCAACACTTCTATTGGCCCAAGATGGGGACAGATGTGACTAACTACTGCCGCTCCTGTATCACCTGTCAAAGAGTGGGGAAGGCGGGGCCTGCTCTTAAGGCTCCCCTGATCCCGTTGCCAGTGATAGAGGAGCCTTTCCAGAGGATCGCGGTGGACATTGTGGGCCCGCTGGCCGTCCCCAGCAGCTCTGGAAAGCAATACATCCTTACTGTGGTAGACTACGCTACCCGGTACCCGGAGGCAGTAGCTCTGTCCTCAACTAGGGCAGATAAGGTGGCGGATGCACTGGTGACCATCTTTTCACGGGTAGGATTTCCCAGGGAGATGCTTACCGATCAAGGGACTCAATTTATGTCTCGCCTAATGAAGGCTCTCTGCAGCAAAATGCAGGTGACGCGTATGGTATCGAGTGCGTATCACCCACAGACCAATGGTTTGTGTGAGCGCTTTAACGGTACCCTCAAACAGATGCTCCGCATGCTGGTTGAGACCCAGGGACGCGATTGGGAGCGGTACCTCCCACACCTGCTATTTGCCTACAGAGAAGTCCCGCAGGCCTCGACGGGGTTCTCCCCCTTCGAGCTCCTGTATGGTAGGCGAGTCCGGGGACCCTTTGGGTTGATAAGAGAATCCTGGGAAGATGAGCCAAACCCCACGGAAGTGTCCATCGTGGATTATGTCATGCGCTTCCGCGACAAGATGCAGACCTTGACGCAGTTGGTGCATGACAACATGACGCAGGCTCAGGCTGACCAGAAGCACTGGTACGACCAGAACGCCCGGAGCGGACCTACCAGGTGGGTCAAAAGGTGTGGGTGCTGGTCCCCGTACCAAAGGATAAGCTTCAGGCAGCCTGGGAAGGCCCGTACGTCGTGCACCAACAGCTCAACCCAGCCACCTACGTGGTCACGCTTGACCACACTCGGGGTAGGCGCAAGGCCTTTCACGTCAACATGATGAAGGCCCATCACGAACGTGAAGCCTGCGTCCTACCGGTCTGCAATCTGCCCGAGGACGGGGAAGAGGATCCCCTCCTAGACATGCTGGCCCAAGCTAATGCCAATGGGTCCATTGAGGACATGGAGGTAAATGCCTCGCTAACCGTCTCCCAGCGGTTGCAGTTGCTGACCACTCTGGAACCCTTCCGGGCCGAGTTCACGAACCGACCCGGAAGAACCGAGTTGGCAGTCCACGAGGTGGACACCGGGAATCACGTCCCGTTACGGCGGACACCTTATCGGATCTCTGAGGAAGTGCAGCAGATTATGCGCCAGGAGATCCATGAGATGTTGCAGCTGGGGGTGATCCGGCCGTCCAAAAGCGCGTGGGCCTCACCTGTAGTTCTCGTGCCAAAAAAGGATCGGACCACCCGGTTCTGCATGGACTACAGGGGGCTCAACGCCATCACTACCTCTGATGCGCACCCAATGCCACGCATCGAGGATCTGCTGGAGCGGTTGGCGAATGCCAAGTACATATCCATCATGGATTTGAGCCGGGGATACTGGCAGATTCCCCTGAGCCCTGCGGCGCAGGAGAAATCTGCCTTTATCACCCCTTTTGGACTGTACGAGTCCACGGTCATGCCTTTCGGCATGAAGAATGCCCCTGCCACTTTTCAGCGGATGGTCAACCACCTGCTTCAGGGACTGGAGGAGTACGCTGTGGCGTACCTGGACGACATTGCCGTCTTCAGTTCCACCTGGGAGGAACACCTTCAGCATCTCCAGGAGGTGCTCAAGCGTATTCACCAGGCAGGTCTGACCATCAAGCCGGGAAAATGCCAGATGGGCATGAGGGAGGTCCACTACCTGGGGCACCGGGTAGGTGGGGGTTCCATGAGTCCAGAGCCCGAGAAAGTGGACGCGATCGTGTCCTGGCCCACTCCCAGGACCAAAAAGCAGGTGAAGTCCTTCCTGGGCACTGCAGGGTACTATAGGCGTTTCGTACCGAACTATAGCACCATTGCAAAACCCTTGACGGACCTCACCAAGGGCGGTCTACCCCAAACAGTCAACTGGACAGATGGCTGTGAGGCGGCATTCCGATCTTTGAAAACAGCCCTGTGCAGCTCTCCAGTGTTGAAAGCCGTCGACAGCAGTCGGCCATTCCTGGTACAGACTGACGCCAGCGAATTTGGCCTCGGTGCTGTACTCAGCCAGGTTGATTCGGGGAACCAGGAGCACCCCGTGTTGTACCTGAGCCGGAAACTTCTGCCAAGGGAAGTGGCATACTCCACCATCGAGAAGGAGTGCCTGGCCATGGTCTGGGCACTGCAACGTTTGCAGCCCTACCTGTACGGGCGCACCTTCAAGGTGGTCACCGACCACAACCCTCTGAGCTGGCTGCACACAGTGTCCGGAACCAATGGTAGGTTGCTACGCTGGAGCCTGGCCCTGCAGCAGTATGATTTTGCCGTACAACACAAGAAAGGCAGTGATCATGGGAATGCTGATGGGTTATCACGACGTCATGGGAATGCTGATGGGTTATCACGACGTGGCGAACCCGCTGAGGTGCGCATGTCGGATTACCGAGAGGTCATGCCTCCGTAGCGCCCTCTAAAGGGGGAGGTGTGATGATACTGAAGCTTCATTTCTGGTGCTGTTTCCAGAACTCTCCCCCATAGTACTACAACCCCCCACCGTTTGCAAGCACAGGGCAAACTACCCCTCCCTCCTTTTCTCTGCAGCTCACGCTTCCCTTCCCCCCTGTCAGCCTGCACTCAGGCAGTGTAATGTGAGCTGCCAGTGCTGGAAGTTTTCCCGCTTCACCGCAGGGGTCCTGCATTGTCCGAACACGTGCTTTCTTCCTATAGCAGCCATGTTGGAGTATTCATTCTTTTTTGGTTAATAACACGGTGGGAGCATTCGCTAGAAACACGAACGTCACTGTGTTGAACCATGTGCCGACGGGCATCGTTCCCGTGGTACCGGTGAACCCGTAACTCCAACAGAGCCCGAGAAATGGAATTCTCGGGTGCCCCATGAGCTATGTCACCCAAGTTTGGGTTCATTTGAACCATTATTTCAAAGCAAGATCATTGATAGGTCTGCCGTTATTCTGCTAGAGTTCCCCGCCGAGTTATGAACCTTATGATATTGCAGAGCTCAAACCATAGCTTGTAGCCAGGGGAGGTGGCTAGAGGACCAGCCCTTTTTGTGAGGTCAGAAGCTGACATGCATAAGTCTTACAGTGAAGTTCCTTACCAGGTTTCTTTCTGCTGAGTAAGAGATCTACCAATGAACTATGACGTGTGGCTCCTTCCCCAGCCTGGCTTGCCTGTAATGATCTAACAACCATGTGAGTTATCTTTCATTCTTAATCCCATTTTATTTTATAACTGCATCTGTACATAACGATATTGTCTCAGTTTGTTACATCTTTTTATATTGTATAAGCATTGCCTGTTTTTTAAGGAATAAACCTATAAATTTATTAGTTTGTTTCTCCTGCCCTATAAACGAATCTGCACGTGCCTGAAGCACACGCTACTGTTTTGGGGTTGCTACGGACCCTCTTGATAAATTGTTCATCAAAAGCCGTAGCTGGTGGCAGCTAAAAGAAAGGGGTGTAAAGTGTTAATCTATTGGGTGACGCTGGCAGTGACGCAGCGGGGTTTATAAGGGTACTGCCTGGCTGCAGCCAGGAGTAATTATGAGTCCCTCACTGCAGCGTGCCCAATAGCCAGCACACATCCAAGTGACCCGTCTGGCGACTAATTATCCTAGGTGCAGTTCCCTGACTGACCTGAGGGTAAGGGGGGCGCCAGAGAGCTGCAAGTTCCTAAGTGGAAGTGGGATAGTTATAAATCCCTGCAGTTTACTGGGTCGGACGGCAGCAGCCGTCGTGGGTGTGCACGTTCCATCACATATGTGTACAGTGAACAGGTAATACTGTATAGTGTCAGTATATAGGTAACACACTGACTCACCAGTGATGTCTCTAGCTGAAGTCCTTCATCTTTGCTTTTCTTTTTCATGCAGCGCAGACTGCCTTCATTTCTTCCAGCCAGGACTCGTCTCTGCATAAAATAACATGTTACCTAGAGCACCACTTCCAGAGCACATTCCCCACTTTTTCCTTTCTTCTACACTACACATCTAAATACAGACGTGCACCCACTAATAATATATAATTAGTTATTATTAATCCACCATTGCGCTCCCACCAATTATAAATAGCCATTTTCCCCAATTAATAAATATATACATTAATTAACCCCTGTACTCTTCCCGCAATTCATTATCAGTCACTGCATCTTCAACGCCCCCCACTATGTGCCTCCCGCTCCCCCGATTCATTATATTTACATGCCCCTTCTGCCCCAATTCATTGTCATGTCTTCTCTCTCTCCCACTCACACCCTCTATTCATCATCAACAGCTCTACTCCCACATTCAATGCATCATTTACTCCCGCCACCCTCAAAATTCATCATTATTTGCTCTCCCCATCCCCCACCTTCAATTCAATTGCTGTCCCCGTCCCTCACTTCATCATTCGTCGTCCCCCTCTCCCTTCATCATTTACAGTCCCCCATTCTCCCCTCACTTCATGATGTGCAGTCCCCTTCTGTTCATGTGCAGTCCCCCTCCATCATTTGCAAATTGCAGCCAGCCCCCTCCATCATCATTTGCAGGCCCTTCATCATTTGCAGCACCCCTCCATCATTTGCAAATTGCAGCCCCTCTCCATCATTTGCAAATTGCAGCCCCTCTCCATCATTTGCAAATTGCAGCCCCTCTCCATCATCATCATTTGCAGCCCCCCTCCAACATACATTTAATTCATTTTATAAAGAAAAAAAATAAAGTTTTACATACTTACCGTATATACTCGAGTATAAGCCGAAGCACCTAATTTTGCCACGGAAAACTGGGTAAGCTTATTGACTCAAGTATAAGCCGGGTATGCATTGTCCCCTCATCTTTGTTCTGCTATGCGTGGCTCCCCCATTATATGCATGGCCCCCCCGGTCCTCTTATTGTAAGCATGGCTGGGCTCATCCCCCCATCCTTGTATGCATGGCTGGGCTCACCCACCATCCTTGTATGCATGGCTGGGCTCACCCCCCATCCTTGTATGCATGGCTGGGCTCACCCCCCATCCTTGTATGCATGGCTGGGCTCACCCATCCTCCCCCATCCTTGCATGCATGGCTTGATGCCAGCTGTGTTTTTGGACAATTCACAGCTGACATCAAACCCCCATTATCAGTGGATGCCCCATTACACCGATTGCCAACACACCAAGGCAATTGGGAAGAGCAAAGGCAAAATGCAGAATTAGCACATCTAATGTGATGTGCCACTTTTGGGAGGCAGCGGAGTGTTCTTATTAGGTTGGGAAACGGCCATTAACCAGTGACCTTCCCAGCCTGATAATATTGTGGCGTTCTTATGTGGTATATGGCTGAGGCTTGTACTCCTGACAGGGTATGATGTATCTTATGTGGCCAAGCTTTCTGTCAGGAGAAGAGTCTTTCCTTCTCAAATTACACACACACATCTGAAACTCCACAATACAATGTTTGCACAGTAACTGCCTCTAGGCAGAGCTGATGGTGGTGGTAGTGGTTGGTGCATTTGAGCCCCAGTCATGAAGCAGCCGTAAGGATTTAAAACAGAAGTCTTTTTACTGAAGGTAATGGGGTAAATTATTATTTACAAACAGCAGAAAACTGAGGTACAGGATTACACTCACTGTTGATGATTGCTGGGTACCTGCAGACAGGCAGATCTTAGTAACCTCTGGTTTTATTAAGTCTGAATATCTCTTCAGCACTGTGCTCTGTTTCTGCCCTGAGGTAATACTTCCTCCTAGAGTTGCAATGGTCGTCTTCCTCATATGAAGACTATTAACTCCCCTTATCGTGTCAGTCCCCTTTTTAAGCAAAGCTGGCAAGGAGAAGGTAGGTAATTCCTCTACCTACAAAATGGCTTCCTCTTCTCAAAATGTCCGACCACCAACTTCCACTTCAAAGTTTAAAACTCTCTCCCAGGACTTAGCTCCTCCCCCTTCTATGTGACTGTAGAGCTGCAGTCATTGGCTGACTGCCCTGAGGTGTTTTTCCAGAACCTTCTGCATATTAAAACAGAGCTGGGTCACCACCCGACCAAGCCTGGGAGGAGATTAACCCTTTTTGTGCTGCCTGTCAGCAGGTCTCACAATGTATTTAAAATGCATTCTCCATAAAAATTCACAGCATTTATATGAAAACACACTATATATCCGGTATCCCATAGAAATGGCCACTTTGTGGGATACCACAATATCAGGTCTCAGGTATCTGCTTTACCTTAGCTGGTTTCATAAAATGGGGGGGGACCACACGTCATTTTTTTTCTCATTTTGTATTTATTTATAAGGTTAAACAAGCCTAAAAAACTGTAGAATAAATTCCAAATGAAAAGCACTAAAAGGGTGCAAGTTTATGATATGTAGGGAGTTGTGACATTACTGTACACAGTGCCTAGCGAAAGTATTCGGCCCCAGGAACTTTTCAACCTTTTCCCACATATCATGCTTTAAACATAATGATACCAAATGTTAATTTTTGGTGAAGAAACAACAACAAGTGGGACACAATTGTGAAGTTGAAATTCTCGCCCATTCTTCCTTGGTAAACAGCTGGAGCTCAGTGAGGTTGGATGGAGATCGTTTGTGAACAGCAGTTTTCAGCTCTTTCCACAGATTCTCGATTGGATTCAGGTCTGGACTATGACTTGGTCGTTCTAACACCTGGATACGTTTATTTGTGACCATTCCATTGTAGATTTTGCTTTATGTTTGGGATCATTGTCTTGTTGGAAGACAAATCTCCGTCCCAGTCTCAGGTCTTTTGCAGACTCCAACAGGTTTTCTTCAGGAATGGTCCTGTATTTGGCTCCATCCATCTTCCCATCAGTTTGAACCATCTTCCCTGTCCCTGCTGAAGAAAAGCAGGCCCAAACCATGATGCTGCCACCACCATGTTTGACAGTGGGGATGGTGTGTTCAGGGTGATGAGATGTGTTACCTTTACGCCAAACATATCGTTTGGCATTGTTGCCAAAAAGTTTGATTTTGGTTTCATCTGACCAGAGCACCTTCTTCCACATGTTTGGTGTCTCCCAGGTGGCTTGTTGCAAACTTTATATGACACTTTTTATGGATGTCTTTGAGAAATGGCTTTCTTCGTGCCACTATTCCATAAAGGCCAGATTTGTGCAGTGCACGACTGATTGTTGTCCTATGGACAGACTGTCCCACCTCAGCTGTAGATCTCTGCAGTTCATCCAGAGTGATCATGGGCCTCTTGGCTGCATCTCTGATCAGTCTTCTCCTTGTTTTATATGAAAGTTAAGAGGGACGGCGGGTCTTGGTAGATTTGCAGTGGTATGATACTCCTTCCATTTCAATATGATCACTTGCACAGCGCTCCTTGGGATGTTTAAAGTTTTGGAAATCATTTTGTATCCAAATCCGGCTTTAAACTTCTCCACAACAGTATCACAGACCTGCCTATTGTGTTCCTTGGTCTTCATGATGCTCTCTGTGCTTCAAACAGAACCCTGAGACTTTCACAGAGCAGGTGCATTTATACGGAGACTTGATTACACACAGGTGGATTATATTTATCATCATTAATCATTTAGGACAACATTGGATCATTCAGAGATCCACAATGAACTTCTGGAGTGAGTTTGCTGCACTGAAAGTAAAGGGGCCGAATAATATTGCACGCCCCACTTTTCAGTTTTTGTATTTCCTCAAAAGTTTAAAATAACCAATAAATTTCGTTCAACTTCACAATTGTGTCCCACTTGTTGTTGATGCTTCACCAAAAATTAACATTTGGTATCTTTATGTTTGAAGCATGATATGTGGGAAAAGGTTGAAAAGTTCCAGGGGGCCGGATACTTTTGCAAGGCACTGTATATCTGCAGGACATCTATCTATCCTATTTATCGATCTATCATGTATCTATTATCGATCTATATATTATCTATCTATTTATCTATTATCTATCTATCCATTATCTCTCTATGGCCGGAGTCACACTAGCGTAGAACACGGGTGAGTACTATGCGAGAAAACATCATAGCACTCGGACCAGTATTCATCTATGGGGCAGATCACATCACTGTTTTTTTTCTCGGCCGTATTCTACGTGCGAGTGAAATCACAGCATGCTGAGATTGTCACCGACACTCGGCCGAGTCTCGGCTCACTAGCACCTATATAAGTCTATGGGTGCGACGAGTGACACAGCGCACATAACTCTGATATCATCTGAGTGCTGTGTGATATACACAGACAATGTGTTTCTCTGCCTCCTCCGCAGCTGTGCTCCGATCCGCTCTGTGCGGGAGGCTCGGGGCACAGTCGCAGGACACTCGGCTCCGCACGCAGCAGAGCACGAGCCGAGGGTCATTGGCATATTGCATCTGGTGTTCTCATATCCGATGCTGTATGCAAGTGTGACCCCGGCCTAAAACTGTATATAAGATTCCTTCACTGTTTTTGGCTAGATTTAATTCACATAGACTATTATAATATATAAAAGATTATGTTAAAAACGCGTGTCATACGGATTCTAGGCGAGAAAAATATTGCACACTCACATTCCACTCTCCTGAGATACATTAATACAGCAATGAAAGCTCAGCAGTATTTACCTGCCCAGGAGTCACAAGTAATGCCCTCTCAGGATGCAGCAAACCCATGTGGTAAAGATGGCAGCAACACAGGAGCAAAATCCTGATGAGTAGGGTTGAGCATTCCGATACTGCAAATATCGGGTATCGGCCGATATTGGCTGTATCGGAATTCCGATTCCGAGTTCCGATATTTTCGTCATATCGGATACCGGAATCGGGATTGTCACTGTCACTGTCAGTGTCCGTCGGTCGGGTCTGTCACTGTCTGTGTCCGTCGGTCGGGTCTGTCACTGTCAGTGTCCGTCGGTCGGGTCTGTCAGGAGTCAGCGGCACTTACCTGGCAGAAGATCTCCGGCGGTCACGGGCTGGACTGCTTCATGGCCGCAATCTTCTTTCCCCGGCGGTCACATGCAGTTTCTCGCGATAACTGCAGTGACTGCTGGGTAATCCCGGCCGTAAAGCAGTCAGTCCGATGACGTCACCGCCGGGGAAGCAGGTAATCAGCTGTGCTGCGTTGCGATGACAGGCTCTGCCTGTCATTGCGATGTAGTAGAGCTGGATCGTCGTGGGACTGTCGTTATGGACTGCGTCGGACAGGTGGTATACTGTTGGTTTGTTTTTTTTCTTTTTTTACAGGACATCGATGGCGTCGCAGGAATGAGAGTACAATAAAATTAATGAAAACTGTGTTGTCTCTTTTATTTCATTAAAAGACTTTTTTCTTGCTGTGTCTTTTTTTTAAACATTTAAAAACTTTGGGATTAATAATGGATCGGTGTCTTATTGACACCTCTCCATTATTAACCGGGCTTATTGTCACCGTGCAATCAACGGTGACATTAACCCCTTATTACCCGCTTGCCACCGCTACAGGGCAAGTGGGAAGAGCCGGGTAAAGTGCCACAATTGGCACATCTTTTGATGCGCCAAATGTGGGGCTGCTGTAGCCTGGTATTATCAGGCTGTTGAGGGCCAAAATCCATGGGCCTTGACAGTCTTTTAATACCAGGCCGCAGCAGTCTGCATTTTACTTGGCTGGTTAACAAAAATAGGGGGGATCCCCACGCCGTTTTTTTTTTCGAGGGGATCCCCTATTTTTGTTAACCAGCCAAGCTAAGCAGACTGCTGTGGCCTGGTATTATCAGGCTGGCAAGGTCCATGGATATTGGATCCTTACCAGCCTGAAAAACCAGGCCTCAGCGGTCTGCTTCATCTGGCTGGTTAACAAAAATAGGGGGGACCCCACGCCAATTTTTTTCGAGGGGATCCCCTATTTTTGTTAATCAGCCAAGATATGCAGACTGCTGTGGCCTGGTATTATCAGGCTGGCAAGGTCCATGGATCTTGGCTCCTTAACAGCCTGAAAATCCAGGCCTCAGCGGTCTGCTTCATCTGGCTGGTTAACAAAAATAGGGGGGACCCCACACCAATTTTTTTCGAGGGGATCCCCTATTTTTGTTAATCAGCCAAGATATGCAGACTGCTGTGGCCTGGTATTATCAGGCTGGCAAGGTCCATGGATCTTGGCTCCTTAACAGCCTGAAAAACCAGGCCTCAGCGGTCTGCTTCATCTGGCTGGTTAACAAAAATAGGGGGGACCCCACGCCAATTTTTTTCGAGGGGATCCCCTATTTTTGTTAATCAGCCAAGATATGCAGACTGCTGTGGCCTGGTATTATCAGGCTGGCAAGGTCCATGGATCTTGGCTCCTTAACAGCCTGAAAAACCAGGCCTCAGCGGTCTGCTTCATCTGGCTGGTTAACAAAAATAGGGGGGACCCCACGCCAATTTTTTTCGAGGGGATCCCCTATTTTTGTTAATCAGCCAAGATATGCAGACTGCTGTGGCCTGGTATTATCAGGCTGGCAAGGTCCATGGATCTTGGCTCCTTAACAGCCTGAAAACCAGGCCTCAGCGGTCTGCTTCATCTGGCTGGTTAACAAAAATAGGGGGGACCCCACGCCAATTTTTTTCGAGGGGATCCCCTATTTTTGTTAATCAGCCAAGATATGCAGACTGCTGTGGCCTGGTATTATCAGGCTGGCAAGGTCCATGGATCTTGGCTCCTTAACAGCCTGAAAATCCAGGCCTCAGCGGTCTGCTTCATCTGGCTGGTTAACAAAAATAGGGGGGACCCCACGCCATTTTTTTTTCGAAGGGAACCCCTATTTTTGTTAATCAGTTCCCTCTGACGTCACTGATTGTGTCCCTGGCTGACCTGAAGTGAAAGTGGAAAGCAATCAATTAAGCTTTCCACTTAAGGGCCCGTCTCACATAGCGATATCGCTACCGAGATCGCTGCTGAGTCACTAGTTTTGTGACGCAGCAGCGAGCTCACCAGCGATATCGCTGTGTGTGACATTCAGCGACGATCAGCCCCCCTGCCGGGTATCGCTGATCGTCGCTGAAATGTCAGGACCTTTTTTTGATCGCTGGTTTCCCGCTGACAGGCACGCATCGCTGCGTGTGACAGGCGGGAGACCAGCGATCCGCTGGTAACCAAGGTACACAGCGGGTTTCCAGGCGCGGGGCTGTGCCTAGAAACCCGCTGTGTACCTTGGATACCAGCGCCCTGATGCAGGGAGCTGGTATCCAAGGTACACAGCTGGTTTCCAAGCGCTGCGCGGTGCCTGGAAACCCGCTGTGTACCTTGGTTACCAGCGGATCGCTGGTCTCCCGCCTGTCACACGCAGCGATGCGTGCCTGTCAGAGGGAAACCAGCGATCAAAAAAGGTCCTGACATTTCTGCGACGATCAGCGATACCCGGCAGGGGGGCTGATCGTCGCTGAATGTCACACACAGCGATATCGCTGGTGAGCTCGCTGCTGCGTCACAAAACTAGTGACTCAGCAGCGATCTCGGTAGCGATATCGCTATGTGAGACGGGCCCTTAAGCGATGTTACCCGCAGTGTCGCTGTCCCAGATCGCTGCCTGAGCTGCCTGTTTGGCAGCTCAGCAGCGATCATGTAGCGATACACCAGCGATCCTGACAAGTGCATATCGTTGTCGGGATCGCTGGTGTATCGTTATGTGACACCCAGCCTTTACTCTCCTGTCAGCCAGGAGAGGAACTCATTAATTTGGGGGTTTACTGTGAGGCTGCAGCAATAGCTGCGGTCCCTGCAGTAAACATTAACCCTTTCTGAAGGATTACACCGTGGGACCTGACTGTGCATGGGATAGGTAAGAATAATTTTGCTTTTTTATTTTATTTTTATTACAGGAAATGGTTTTTGCAGTAAATAAAAGATGGTCAAAAACATGTGTCTTTATTTCATTAAAATGATTTTTAATTAAAGTGTGTGTGTTTTATTTTTATTTCATGCAATAGGATTAATAATTGATAGTTGTCTAATTGACAGCTCTCAATTATTAACCTGGCTTAAGGTCACCTTTCAATAGCAAGGTGGCTTTAACCCCATATTAACCCATTCGCCACCGCTACAGGGCAATGGGAATAGACGGGCAAAGTGCCAGAAAGGGCGAATCTAATTATAGATTTGTCTTTCCTGGGGTGTCTGGGGGCAGATGTTAGTAGCCGGGGGGGGCCAAAAATAATGGTCCCTCTCTGGGCTATTATTATCTGCCCCCACTCACTGGCTTTGTCTGTCTGGTTGCGAAAATAGGGCGGGAGCCCACGCATTTTTTTTCAGCAATTTTACACCTCATATATATATATATACATGTCATTGAATTTGTGACACATATATATATTTATATTTGTAGTTCATACACTTCTACATAGTATAATAGCCGCTAATTCAATTGCCGGCTTTTGTGAAAATGCAGAACCCGACATGAAATGACACTTGGTGTACATAGGGTTAACCATGTCCTTTGCTATCTGATTTGCACAAACAATTACATCAGTCTATGTGTGCAAAATTTCACACCTGTAGGGGTTAATTAAAGGTGTAAATTCGTAGCAAAAAAAACGGACTTTTTTGCTACGAATTTACACCTTTAATTAACCCCTACAGGTGTGAAATTTTGCACACATAGACTGATTTAATTGTTTGTGCAAATTAGATAGCAAAGGACATGAAAAGACATGGTTAACCCTATGTACACCAAGTGTCATTTCATGTCGGGTGACCCGACATGAAATGACACTTGGTGTACATAGGGATAACCATGTCCTTTGCTATCTGATTTGCACAAACAATTACATCAGTCTATGTGTGCAAAATTTCACACCTGTAGGGGTTAATTAAAGGTGTAAATTCGTAGCAAAAAAACGGACTTTTTTGCTACGAATTTACACCTTTAATTAACCCCTACAGGTGTGAAATTTTGCACACATAGACTGATTTAATTGTTTGTGCAAATCAGATAGCAAACGACATGAAAAGACATGGTTAACCCTATGTACACCAAGTGTCATTTCATGTCGGGTGCTTCTGTCTTTTCACAGAAGCCGGCTTTACCCGGCAATTGAATCAGAGGATATTTTACTATGTAGAAGTGTATAAACTATACATATATGTATATATATATGTCACAATGACATGTATATATATATATATATGTATTCTATGTGTGTATATTTAGTGTTTACAAGGAAAGAATGGGGTTTTTTTAGTTACGATATTTTGTTCCCATAGACTTACATGGGACTTCCGGTATCGGTATCGGGTATCGCCGATATTTTAATGGTATCGGCGATACCATTCCGATTCCAATACTTTTGGATATCGGAAAGTATCGCTCAACTCTACTGATGAGACAACCACTCATGGCCTACCAATTCATGGAGGGGGGATTGCTTAGTATTAGGCTGTGGTTCCACGCTCAGGAAACACAGCGCTTTGGACGGAGCGGAAATTCCGCTCCGTCCAAAGCCACGCCCCCTTTTGAACGTGCGGTCATTCCAGGTGTATTCATGGAACACCTCCGGAACACATCCGGAATGACCGCAGGCTGCACAGCCCTGTGTTATTTCCCTTGCGGCGACGCAGCGTCGCCGCAAGGGAATAGGACATGCTGCGGTCTAAAAAGACGCACTGCATGTCCGGAAACGCAGGTCTTCCACCTGCATGTGAGTCGCACTTAGTACCAGGGCAATGGGGTACTCGGCACCGAGCCCATGAAAGTCTATGGGATTTGTCACTGGCAGCAGGACTCGGTCCGTGGCCCTGGGCACTCATACAATGGGGGGGATATTTACAGGGGATTTGTAGGTAGTTCGTGACTCCACCTGTGGTCTCTGGTCAATTGTACCAGCGCTGCTGTAAGGGTCTTCACAGGGGATGTTATGGGGCAGCTGGGTGGTAAGTCTCCCACAGGTGAGACTGGTCCCTGGAAGTCTATGGTGGTGATGCAGGGTGTAGATAAGAATTCAGTCACACACAATGCAGCTTCTTTTCATACCTTTTACTGGTAGATGGTTCAAGCAGGTCCCGGGGAGCTGGTCGGGGTGGAGAGTGCACATTCGGGTAACCGCTGAGCAGGTTAGAGGCCTCCTTTACTTCCATATACATGTGAGTCCAACTTGCGTGAAGCAAAGTTAACTCTGAACTCTCCAGCTTTCTCAATAGCTGTAATGCCCGGCCAACATTGTGGTGGAGCCTTCTAAGTGGTGAGAACTAAGTCCTTACTTTTGTCTGCGCTTGACTCAAAGTCCCCGTTCTCCCTGACTCCGGTTACGTATTGACGCTTTGGGCTGCACTCTGCGACCTGTAGTCCAGATGCCTCCGGTTTTCTTGTTACTAAGCTTGAAACTCTAGCAACGCCTCGGACCCCGGTGTCCGGCAATTTAGTGCAGGTAATCCAATACCTGTAGCACTTCTCTGTCTTCTCCACTGCGCCCTTCGCCCTGCTTCCCGCTCTTAACATAAGCACTTGTAGCTTTTCATGGAAATGTCAGCTTTCTCCCAGAGCTCGCTGCACAGCTCTCAGTATCCTCCAAGTCCAGACTGGACTGAGACTGAATGGCTGCTCTGTCCTTAGACAGAAGCTAACTGACTGAAGTCAAACGGAACACTCCCTGAGCTTGACTGAACTGAGCTCTTCTCAGCCAGGAAACTCTCTCCACTGTCCTAAGACAGGAAGCTTGAATGAGCTCTGCTACGTGTCACTCCCTCCTATATCTCAGATGGGTGTGTCTGAAAGAGTGAGTGGCAGTGAATGCATATCAAGCGTTGCGATTACCTTCCTGTGCACTCTCCTGGATTTTATGTGTGCCTTACATAGCTGGGCCACACACATGTTTTGAAGCATAGTGGAGACAGGATTTCTTGAAATCCCCTCCACTATGCTGTAACATCTGGACGCTGCGTGTTTGACGCTGCGCCGATGTGTAGCCCAGCTATGCAGGCACACATAAAGTCCAGGAGAGTGCACAGGAAGTAACAGCAAAGCTTGATATCTATGCACTTCACTCACACTTTTAGACACACCCATCAGGGGTATAGGAGGTGTGACATGTAGCAGAGCTCAGTCTGTTTCCTGTCTGAGAAGAGCTCAGTTCAGTCAGTTTCCTGTCTTCGGACAGTGCAGTTCAGTCCAGTGAGTCTGGATTTGGAGAGAGTGAGGGGAGGACTGGATCCTCGCAGAGTTAACGTAGCTCACCTGACAAGCAAGTGGAGGCTAGTACGGGTGAAGTGGATCATCCTAGCCTAGTCAGAGCTACCCTTAATCAGTACCTCAACAGAAGCTGGAGGAAGGAGGATACTGAGAGCTGCTCGGCGAGCTCTAGGAGAAAGCTGACATTACCAACGAAGCTCCCAGTGTTTATGCTAAGAGCGAGAGCAGGGCGAAGGGCACAGTGGAGAAGATAGAGAAGTGCTACAGATATTGGATTGCCTGCACTAAATTGCCGGACACCGGGGTCCGAAGTGTTGCTACTGTTTCAGGCATAGTAACAAGAAAACCGGAGGCATCTGGACTACAGGTCGCAGAGAGCAGCCCTAAGTGTCAATACGTAACCGGAGTCAGGAGGAACAAGGACTTTTAGCTAGGCCAAGCATAGAAGGACTCTGTTCTCACCACATAGAAGGCTCCACCACAATATTGGCCGGGCAGTACAGCTATAGGGAAAGCTGGAGTTTCAGAGTTAACTTCGCTTCAGGCAAGTTGGACTCACCTACACATTGGAAGTTAAGGAGGCCTCTAACCTGCTCAGCTGTTACCGGAAAGTGCACTCTTCACCCCGACCAGCTCCCCGGGATCTGCTTGAACCATCATCAGTAAAAGGTATGAAAAGGAACTACCTTGTGTGTGACTGAATTCTTACTACACCCTGCATCATCATCACCATAGACTTCCAGGGACCCGTCTCACCTGTGGGAGACTTACTACCAAGCTGCCCCATAACATCCCCTGTGAAAGTCCTCATAGCAGCGCTGGTACAATTACCAGAAACCACAGGTGGCGTCACGAACTACCTATACCTAATAATCCCCTGTAAATATCCCCCATTGCACGACCGCCAGGGCCACGGACCGAGCCACCGCTACCAGTGACAACTCCCATAGATGCCCATGGGCTCGGCTCCGAGTACCCCATAGCCCTGGTATCCACAATTGTGGTGCGTGGTCGGAACAACTTGGCGTCACGAACAGGATTGCGAAACTTGCAATTGTGAGTCCTGTGTGCCTATATTGACTGTTTGTCTGGAAAAGACTGTTTGCTGCATTTGGCGCCAAATACCGCCATCTTTACCGCAATATTCGCGCCCTCAGGCGCTGGTGAAGAAGGGGGGCGTACCTGTAAGAGCGCGCTGTTGCCTGGCTCCGCCCCCAGCTCTGACGCGGCGGCAGGTCCTGTGAAACAGGAAGTGAACGCTCTGACATCACAGTCCAGCGACGAAGGTCCTGTCTCCACCGCTGTGCCTGCTACGAAGGTCCTGTCTCCACCGCTGTGCCTGCGACGCTGCAGCCTGCAAAAGAGGTAGGCTCAGATTAACCAAGGGGGCACCAATATGTCGCAGCAACCGGCAGACGGAGCGGCCCCCGCCGGAAGCCCCAATAGCCCACCGCTTGGCGTTGTAGTGCAGGATGGAGGTGCGGGCCCCTCACCCGGTCCGGTGGTCCCGCTTATGCCCCTAGCGCTCCCATACATGCCTGGAGCGAAGTGGCTCCCCCAGTACAGCGGCGAGCCAGGCACCCTGCCAGGATTTAAAAGGAAAATATGTAGCATCTTAGATATGTACTCCATGACTGAGAAGCAAAAAGCTGCTGTGGTAATAGGACAGTTAGCTGGTGCGGCTGAGAGAGAAGTAGAGACTTGGCCCATTGCAGACCAGGAGTCGGTACCTGCGATACTCTTAAAGCTACAGGCCATCTTCGAGGACCACACAGAAACGGATCTCCGGATGGCATTTTATCAGTGCTTCCAGAAACCGGGTGACAGTATTAGGGACTACGCCTGCCGACTACAGGGGGCCCTGCGAGCTCTCAAACAGGCTAACCCCACAAGTCCCATTGATGAGAGCCAAATGTTAAAAGAGCAATTCGTGCGGGGACTGAGGTCTCCAGAGGAAGGCAGGACTGTAAACTGGTGGTCTTTGGATCATCCAGATGCCACTTTTGATGCTCTAAAGGACATGGCAATAAAAGGACTGCGACCCCTGGAAAAGCCTGAGGTGGCAAATCAGTATCACCCAGGTGAAGCCACTCTTAAGCCGGCAGTACCCACCTTTTCTCCGCAGGTGGCGGAAGCTAAAATGCAGGTGGCGCCCCCTAGTGAGTTGGAATGTCTGCGCTCAGAAGTGCGCCAGCTGACTAAGAACTTGGCCACTGTAATGGAGGCCCTGCAACTGCGGAAAGAGGAAGGAGGGAAGATCCTACTAGCCGACTGTCCGGAGGATGTCCCTTGGATGAACCGGAGGAAATGGAAGACGTCGCCTCACCGGAGGAGGACCACGCCACCCCCAGGAGCGACTCCGGAGCAACACCATCCTCGCCGGGAGATCGTCTGCTACCGCTGCAATCAAAAAGGTCATATGGCTCAGCAATGTCCTTTAAACAAGCCGATCCTGGGTCAGAGGGCCAACACCCAGGAGTAGATTCATCAGGCCCCTTGGACTGGAACCGCAGGTTCGTGGGTGGACGGCCCTACCTGTCCATGATTCTGGACAGGATTGCAATCCCTGCACTGCTGGACACTGGATCTCAGGTGACCATCATACCTGATGTCCTTTACAATAAATTTTGGTCCATGGACAGTCTCCAGCCCCGAGCCCTGACTTGACAGTGTACGCCACCAATGGTCTCCCTGTTGAAGTAATTGGAGCCAAAAACGTGGACGTAAAAGTGGGCAGGGTGGAGCTGAAGGATCAGGGACTTTTAGTGGTAAAGACTGTAAATGAGGAGAATGCCTTAAATGTGATACTAGGTACTAACATTATCAGTAACTGTCTGGGAGAAGTTGTGTTTTTGCTCCAACAGCTCGCTGAAATTGCCAGGCCAAAGCAGAAGGGAGTGATCCAGAGGGAGATCCGGGCCCTGATGTGCCAGCAGCAAGCGGAGCTTACAGATGGTGAAATCGGTAATGTACGGGTCACAGACTCGAACCCCATTGTAATACCCCCAATGAGTGAAATGTTAATATGGTGCAGAGCAGCCATAGGTCTGAGAGGACAGAACTACCAAGCAGTAGTAGAACCCCATCGTTCAGAGCACAGACCTACACTCATGATTGCTAGAGGGGTAGTGGAAGTAATAAATGGGAGAGTACCAGTACGACTTCTCAACTGGGGGGACGATGAAGTAAATTTGCCGCGTTATGCTACAGTTGCTAAATTACATGCCGTAGATAACAATTCTATCCTCACAACCGAGTCCTTAGCCTCCCGCCAACCAGCGGAGGATAATGATCCGGCAACCCCGGTAGCGGACTGGTGTCAGCAGCTTCATATTGGGACCGACACCACTTCCGTCCACCAGAAACAGGGGGTACTACGGGTGGTACAAGAGTACGCACAAGTATTTAGCAAGCACCCACTTGATTTTGGGACAATTAAGGGAGTACAGCATCATATCCCTACAGGCAGTCATCCTCCCATCAAAGAGCGGTACAGGCCCATACCTCCAGCCCATTATCAGAAAGCTAAGGAAATGCTGCATGACATGAAGAAAGCCGGGGTGATAAGGGATAGTTGTAGCCCCTGGGCAGCACCTCTGGTTCTAGTGAAGAAAAAGGATGGTAGCATGCGAATGTGTGTAGACTATAGGCAAGTAAATCGTATAACACATAAAGATGCATACCCATTACCACGTATAGAGGAATCCTTAGCTGCTCTGAAAACGGCTAACTACTTTTCTACCCTCGACCTTACTAGTGGGTACTGGCAAGTGGCTGTGGCTGAGGAGGACCGGGAGAAAACTGCTTTCACCACCCCAATGGGACTCTGCGAGTTCGACAGGATGCCGTTTGGTCTCAGCAGTGCCCCAGGAACATTCCAGAGGGTGATGGAGAGCTGTCTAGGACATCTCAACTTCGAAACTGTGCTGCTGTACTTGGACGACGTAATTGTGTACTCTAAGACATATGAAGATCATCTGAAGCACCTGGCGGAGGTATTTGAGTCATTGTCCAAGTTTGGGATGAAACTAAAGCCCTCTAAATGCCACCTGCTCAAACGGAAGGTACAGTACTTGGGACACATTGTCAGTTCCGAAGGAGTAGCGCCGGACCCCGAGAAGGTCACAGCTATTCAGAAATGGCCAGAGCCGAAGAACTTAAAAGAGGTGCGTCAGTTCCTGGGATTAACAGGTTACTACAGGAGGTTCGTGAAAGATTACACTAAGAAGGCGGCGCCTTTACAGGACCTCCTGGTAGGACAACCTCTTAAGAGCAAAAACCTTCCATTCAATTGGGGAAAAGAACAAGCTGAGGCATTCAAAGAGATGAAAGAGATTCTGACAGGCGATGAAATCTTAGCCTACCCAGATTACAGCCAACCGTTCCTGCTATACACAGATGCCAGTAACGAGGGATTAGGAGCGGTCCTCAGTCAGAAGCAGAACGGCCAAGAAAAAGTCATCGCGTATGCCAGCAGAAAACTCAGGCCAACTGAGAGGTATCTGGAAAACTATAGCAGCTTCAAACTGGAGTTCCTGGCACTGGTCTGGGCCATTACTGAAAGATTTAAACATTACCTTGCCTCCAACAAGTTCACTGCGTTTACAGACAACAACCCCTTGACGCATCTGGAAACAGCCAAGCTGGGAGCCATGGAGCAACGTTGGATGGCTCGGTTATCAAACTACCAGTTTACCATCAAGTACAGAGCGGGCCGTAAAAATGCTAACGCGGACGCCTTGTCCAGAATGCCGCATGAATCTGACACGGAGGAAGAATCAGATGATCTGGAAGAAATCGAGTTACCTGCGTTCCACCGAAATGGGATGGTCCAAGAGCAACGAGTCTACAGGAAGCGGTGTGGTGAGATGTTGAACCCTTTACCTCATCACAGCTGGAAGGAGACTCAGGACAGCGATCTCGTGGTCAGCCGTATCAAGGAGTTGATAAAACAGGAAGGTTCCTCCTTGGAGAAAGATGCATCCATGCCAGCAAAGCTCCTGTGGAACGAGAGAAGCCGGTTATTCATTTACCGTGAGAAATTGTGCAGGAGATACGTCGACCCAAGGACCCATGAGATGGTTTGGCAAATAGTGGTCCCGAGAGCAGACATCCAAATGGTGCTGGAAGCATACCACGATCAAGCAGGACACTTTGGCTGGAGAAAGCTGGAGACCCTGTTGAGGTGCCGGTTCTACTGGGTAGGGATGCGCAGCTCCATCGAGAAGTGATGCCGGAACTGTGGACCCTGTGGCCTCAGGCAAAAAGACTACAGTAGCCAGAAGGCACCCTTGCAGCCTATCCGGACGACTCGTCCCTTGGAGATCGTGGCATTGGATCACGTCAAGTTGTCCCCGAGCAGGTCAGGTTATTCGTATGCCCTGACCATGGTGGATCACTATTCCCGGTTTCTGGTGGTCACCCCTGTCAAAGATCTGACAGCAGAGACAGCAGCAAGAACCTTCCAAGCAAGTTTCTGCAGACCACACGGATATCCAGAGCAGGTACTGACTGATCGAGGTCCAGCC
>JARQOD010006710.1:0-41801 GCA_033576555.1 Oophaga sylvatica | reverse complement strand
GTTTTGGATCCATTGCAAAGAACACCCCCCCTAAATGGCTACGGCACAACCCCTTTCCCGGAAAAGGGTTCTACACACCTGGACAGCCACTGGAAACCCACTCCACATACTCTGGCAATTTTAATCAAGCCAACCAACAGAATCCCCCCACCCCCCGGGCATCTTTGTGGCCCTCTATTGCCTTTGTCTCAAAAAGCACCGTCTCCAGACTACACCTCAGCCTGGCCACTCTCTCTCCTCCCAAAGGGGGGATACTTGATACTCCAATTTGCAGATATGAAAAGTTTCAACACAGGAAGTGCAGTGCCCAAAATAAAGAAATCTGTTCCAGAAGCTTCACCTAGCCTGTCACCCGGGAAGCAGAACATGCGCGACAAAGCCTCCCCACATCAGAAGGCAAGACTAAAACATCACACGGACTACGGGTACTCCAGGGCATAGCAAAAACGATTTTAGACCCATTGGGGGGGCACAAGGGGACTTTCATCCAGAAAAAGGGGACAACCGTGAAGCTCAGGACCCCTTTCGGACCTACGGGTATACCCAATTTCCCAAATAATGGCAATTTGAAAAATCAAAGTGCATGGAAAACTGAGAACAGAAGAGGCGTGAGGCAATAACATGGCGGACATGGCAGCCAAAGAAGCAGCCAAAGGAAGACAACATGGAGAAGTGGGAGAGGTCGTAGAGCCGGACGGCTACTACATAACGACTGAAGACAAAAACCTGACAAAGAAACGTCCTGAAATCTGCTCAAGAAGTTACAAGACCAAGCTCCAAAAGGAGAAGAAGAGCTGAATGCGAAAAAAGCAACACGTGAAGAAAGAAGGCCATCAATAATAGACTTCAGACTCTGCCTACCACAAAGTATGCACCCTATGGTGGTCCAATGGGTACATGGACCCACATCCACATATCAAAGACACAGATGAATGATCTGATTGGTGCTTACTGTTTCGCTTCAGGGATTCCACCCTAACAGCCAAATTCACCAGCAGCTGTCTGACCTGCGGCAAATGCAAGCCTGGACGTATGGAAGAAAGTCCCCCTCACCTCATCTGGAAAGACCACTCTACCAGCTTCAAAGGATCCAGATAGACCACATCCAGATATCGCCAAGTGAAGGATTCAAATACGCCATTGTGGTCAAAAGAAGTATTTTCAAGATGAACAGAAGCCTTCCAAGTCAGCAAAGACTACTGCAACGAAGCTACTTTCAGAAAATAGTGTGCAGATACGGGGTTCCAGAAATGATAGAGTGATCAGGGACCCGCATTCACAGCAAATCTGACACACGAGACCCGATTAGCAGTAGGGTCAGACCTAGGCCTACACACTCCTTACCACCCCCAGAGAAGCAGGAAGGTAGAAAAACTGAACGGAACACTTAAGAATACAATGCTGAAAAAATTGCCCAAGAGACACGCAAACCATGGCATGACACACTCCCAATTGCACTGTTTAGCGTAAGGCACACTCCCAGAGACCCAGAAAAGCTGTCACCATACGAAATTTTGTTTGGGTCTAGTCCCAAGTTAGGTGCATTCTTCCCTCAGCAGCAGAATATGAAAAAATGATATCTTGTTTGGTTATATAAGGGAGGTTCCCTCCCATCAGGGTTGCCAGTGATCAATTGTTCTGGTCTCATCTTTGATTCCTGTTCACTTTGTAGCTTGCTGTTTCGTGCCTGCATTTTCTGCTAACAGATAAGACATTTTCTTCTTTTAGTTTTTTTGGTGCTTGCATTTTGTCCTGCACTTCTGTGGGGGTCTGCCGGGTCCCCTTCGGGGGCTTGTGCTCCTCTCAGTTTAGTTCAGCCACTGTTGTTTGTTTATTTGCCTTTTCCAGTTTTTTTTCAGTGGTTGCTGTTTAGTTTTTGTTACACCAGAGAACTAATTTAGGTGGTAGAGGTCGTGTGATCTCAGGTGTTTTTGAAATTAGTAGAGTTGGTACTTTTCAGGGTTTTTTGGGATTGCAGTAAGTGCCTTTCCTATCCTTTTCTATTTAGGAAGTTTGGGCCCCAACGTTTGCTCATACTATTTTCTGTCTGTGTCAGTATTTCTTCTTGTCTAACCGCCATTACATGTTTGGGGGCTTTCTATGTTCTTTGGGGATCTGCTCCGGGGCAGATAGCTTTCCTTTTTCTATCTTTAGGTGTAGTTAGCTTCTCAGGCTGTGACGAGGCGTCTAGGACCAACGTAGGTACGCTCCACGGCTGCCTTTAGTTGTGGTGGTTAGTCAGGTACTGCAATCCCATAGATTCCAACCTCTCTGGTGTATTGCCTTTTTTGCCTGCTCTCCTCAGCTACCAAATCATAACACTTATGTAATTGAATTGGTCAAAAACTAATGTCTATTCTCGAGTTTTTCTCTTCACTGCCAGATTTGATGGTCCTGTCCAAGAGCCCGAGATGACACCAACCTCTGTGTAACTAGAGGGAAAGCCTGTTTGGATCCACGTATCGCATTGCAAGGAAGCTCCCGTACCAGGAGAGACACCTAAGCCATGAAGGATGTCGTGGATACTCTGACTGACCAGACAAATGACCTACCTGATGAAGAATACACACATTTTTTCTGAACATGCAGTTAAATAAAGAGACTATGATTGCAAACACATAAACCCCCGACAGGGACAGTCCTCCTGACCGCCCATTTGCGAAAAGTCTGTATTCGGTGGGGGAGGCATGTATTAGGGGTGTCTCAACTCGCCGGCAGCACAAAAGAGTTGCAGCGCTTTGGGCCAGGAGCAGGTTTTTAGGGCAAGTGGTATCTAAGGGGGGACTGTCATGGAAATATATATGTATTCCATATATTCAAAGTATATTCACATATATGCATTCACAGTTCACAGTTAGATAGATCTCACTTGCTAAAAATCCTGTGCTCACATATATCTATGCCAGTTATAATCAGTCGTTTTAAACAAGTCTGGCCTTCATAAGGAACAAGTACATAGAGTACATAAAGTACATAGAGTCTTATTAGATATCTGTTGTTTACCTTATAGTCATGCAAGAAAACTAGGGCAAAAGAACATAAAACAAATAATTCTGCAACTTCAGCTCTTTTATCATGATTATCATAATTATCATACTTACACTAGAACAGCCAATAATCTAGCAGCTTTTAATTGTATGTTAATTGACTAACCAGCCCCTTTTTGTAAACGTATAAAACCTTGAATGAATAATAAATGTATGTCTTGACGAACTGCTATACTGACACCTCCGTTGTGGACAGTTTTCATTTTGTTCTGAGCGCTCAAAAAAAAAGACATTAAATAGAGATTTGGAAATGCAAGCAGCAAACACGGAAGGATAAATTCATCCTAATTAAATTTCCATAACAATACTGTGTGTGGGGGTATGGCGGTACAGTGAGAACATTATACTGTGTGTGGGGGTATGGCGGTACTGTAGGAACATTATACTGTGTGGGGTATGGCGGTGGTATGAGAACATTATACTGTGTGTGGGGGTATGGCAGTACTTTAGGAACATTATACTGTGTGTGGTGGTATGGCGGTGGTATGAGAACATTATACTGTGTGGGGGGTATGGCGGTACTGTAGGAACATTATACTGTGTGTGGGGGTTTGGCGGCAGTGTAGGAACATTATAGTGTGTGTGGGGATATGGCGGTAGTGTAGGAACATTATACTGTGAGTGGGGCTATGCGGCGTAGTGTAGGAATATTAAACTGTGTGTGGGGGTATGGTGGTACTGTAGGAACATTACACTGTGTGTGGGGGTATGGCGATAGTGTAGGAACATTATACTGTGTGGGGGTATGGCGGTACTGTAGGAACATTATACTGTGTGTGGGGGTATGGCGGAACTATGAGAACATTATACAGTGTGTGGGGGTATGGCGGTACTGTAGGAACATTATACTGTGTGTGGGGGTATGGCGGAACTATGAGAACATTATACAGTGTGTGGTGGTATGGCGGTACTGTAGGAACATTACACTGTGTGTGGGTTATGGAGGCACTGTAGGAACATTATACTGTGTGTGGGGGTATGGCGGTACTGTAGGAACATTATACAGTGTGTGGGGGTATGGTGGTACTATGAGAACATTATACTGTGTGGGGGTATGGAGGTACAGTGAGAACATTATACTGTGTGTAGGGGTATGGTGGCACTGTAGGAACATTATACTGTGTGTGGGGTATGGCGGTACTATGTGAACATTATACAGTGTGTGGGGGTATGGCGGTAGTGAAGGAACATTACTGTGTGGGGGTATGGCAGTAAAGTAGGAACATTATACTGTGTGTGGGGGTATGGCGGTACTGTAGAAACATTATACTGTGTGTGGGGGTATGGCGGTACTATGAAAACATTATATTGTGTGTGGGGGTATGGCGGTACAGTAGGAACATTACACTGTGTGTGGGTGTATGGAGGTACTGTAGAAATATATAGTGTGCGGGGGTATGGCGGTACTGTAGGAACATTATACTGTGTGTGGGGGTATGACGGTACATTGAGAACATTATACTGTGTGTGGGGGTATGGCGGTACTGTAGAAACATACTGTGTGTGTGGGGTATGGCGATACTGTAGGAACATTATACTGTGTGTGGGGGTATGGCGGTACTGTAGGAACATTATACTGTGTGTGGGGGTATGGCGGTACTATGTGAACATTATACAGTGTGTGGGGGTATGGCGGTAGTGTAGGAACATTATACTGTGTGTGGGGGTATGGCGGTACTCTGAGAACATTATACAGTGTGTGGGGGTATGGCGGTACTGTAGGAACATTATACTGTGTGTGGGTGTATGGCGGTACTGTAGGAACATTATACTGTGTGTGGGGGTATGGCGATACTGTAGGAATATTATACTGTCTGTGGGGATATGGCGGTACTGTAGGAACATTATACTGTGTGTGGGGGTATGGCGGTACTGTAGGAATATTATACTGTGTGGGGGTATGGCGGTACTGTAGGAACATTATACTGTGTGTGGGGTATGGCGGTATAGTGAGAACATTATACTGTGTGTGGGGGTTATGGCGGCACTGTAGGAACATTATACTGTGTGTGAGGGTTTATGGGTGTACTGTGTGAACATTATACAGTGTGTGGGGGTATGGAGGTAGTGTAGGAACATTATACTGTGTGTGGGGGTATGGCAGTACTGTAGGAACATTATACTGTGTGTGGGGGTATGGCGGTACTATGAGAACATTATACTGTGTGTGGGGTATGGCGGTACAGTGAGAACATTATACTGTGTGGGGGTATGGCGGTACTGTAGGAACATTATACTGTGTGGGGGTATGGCCGTGGTATGAGAACATTATACTGTGTGTGGGGTATGGCAGTACTTTAGGAACATTATACTGTGTGTGGTGGTATGGCGGTGGTATGAGAACATTATACTGTGTGGGGGGGGTATGGCGGTACTGTAGGAACATTATACTGTGTGTGGGGGTTTGGCGGTAGTGTAGGAACATTATACTGTGTGTGGGGATATGGCGGTACTGTAGGAACATTATACTGTGTGTGGGGGTTTGGCGGTAGTGTAGGAACATTATACTGTGAGTGGGGGTATGGCAGTAGTGTAGGAACATTATACTATGTGTGGGGGTATGGCGGTACTGTAGGAACATTATACTGTGTGTGGGGGTATGGTGGAACTATGAGAACATTATACAGTGTGTTGTGGTATGGCGGTACTGTAGGAACATTCTACTGTGTGTGGGTGTATGGAGGTACTGTAGGAACATTATACTGTGTGTGGGGGTATGGCGGTACTGTAGGAACATTATACAGTGTGTGGGGGTATGGTGGTACTATTAGAACATTATACTGTGTGGGGGTATGGAGGTACAGTGAGAACATTATACTGTGTGTAGGGGTATGGTGGCACTGTAGGAACATTATACTGTGTGGGGGTATGGCGGTACTATGTGAACATTATACTGTGTGTGGGGGTATGGTGGTACTGTAGGAACATTATACTGTGTGTGGGGGTATGGCCGTACTATGAGAACATTATACTGTGTGTAGGGGTATGGCGGTACTGTAGGAACATTATACTGTGTGTGGGGGTATGGTGGTACTGTAGGAACATTATACTGTGTGTGGGGGTATGGCGGTACTATGAGAACATTATACTGTGTGTGGGGGTATGGTGGTACTGTAGGAACATTATACTGTGTGTGGGGGTATGGCGGTACTGTAGGAACATTATACTGTGTGTGGGGGTATGGTGGTACTATGAGAACATTATACTGTGTGGGGGTATGGTGGTACTGTAGGAACATTTTACTGTGTGTGGGGGTATGGTGGTACTATGAGAACATTATTTACTGTGTGTGGGGGTATGGCAGTACTATGAGAACATTATACTGTGTGTGGGGGTATGGCGGTACTGTAGGAACATTATACTGTGTGTGGGGGTATGGTGGTACTGTAGGAACATTATACTGTGTGTGGGGGTATGGTGGTACTATGAGAACATTATTTACTGTGTGTGGGGGTATGGCAGTACTTTGAGAACATTATACTGTGTGGGGGTATGGCGGTACTGTATGAACATTATACTGTGTGTGGGGTATGGCGGTACTGTAGGAACATTATACTGTGTGTGGGGGTATGGAGGTACTGTAGGAACATTATACTGTGTGTGGGGGTATGGCGGTACTGTAGTAACATTATACTGTGTGTGGGGGTATGGCGGTACTGTAGGAACATTATACTGTGTGGGGGTATGGCGGTAATGTAGGAACATTATACTGTGTGTGGGGGTATGGCGGTACTATGAGAACATTATACTGTGTGTGGGGGTATGGCGATACTATGAGAACATTATACTGTGTGGGGGTATGGCGGTACTGTAGGAACATTATACTGTGTGGGGGTATGGCGGTACTGTAGGAACATTATACTGTGTGGGGGTATGGCGATACTGTAGGAACATTATACTGTGTGAGCGGCATCATATATACTGCATAAGGGGTGTAAATAGGAGCGTCATAATAAAGACTCCTCAGGACTGTGCTGCATCTGTAGAAGACTGCCATCTGCCGTCCAGACGGGACCATGTGGAATTAATGGGTAGAGGGAGAGTTTCAGGAGGGAAGAGTCTAGATCAGACCTGGGCAAAGTGCGGCCCGCGGGCCACATCCGGCCCTCTTGTTGTCTCAGTCCGGCCCGCGGACCGAGACAGCCGTGGGGCTGAAAACCTGAGGTTCGCAGGCTGCACCGTGCCCGCCCACTCGCTGTCTCCTAGGCGCAGTCAGCATTGGTGGAGGAGGGGCCTCCGGCCACTTCCTCCACCAATCAGCGTGTGAAACAGCCAGTGGCGTAGCGTGGGGGGGGAGGGGGCGGTCCGCCCCAGGCGGCACGTGTGTGTGGGGGCGGCGCAGCAGCAATTCCATACCCCAACAGTCCCGATTCTAACCCCTCCCACCACTCGCTGGCTCGGTCAGGACACTATGTGTCCTGCATTCAGAAGTCGCCACGCCCCCCATGCACCCCTTCATTGCCCTCCCAACTTCGCACAGCCAGCATTTACCATTGCTGTGCTGTGCTTTGTAAAAGTGGTAGCAGGACCTGTGATGAGGTCACAGGAGGGGAGGAGTTAGGTGTCACATGATCAGGCCCCTTTGTGCAGGAAGCTGCTGCTGTACTGGTCGTCATGGTGCTGGATGATGGTAAGTTTATATGTGGGATCATAAGGGGTTTACAGTGTGGATGTAGCTGAGCTGTGTGTGCATGAGGTGTACGGAGCGGAGCCGTGTGTACGAGGTGTACGGAGCGGAGCCGTGTGTGTACGAGGTGTACGGAGCAAAGCCGTGTGTGTACGAGGTGTACGGAGCGGAGCCGTGTGTGTACGAGGTGTACGTAGCGGAGGTGTACGGAGCGGAGCCGTGTGTGTACGAGGTGTACGGAGCGGAGCCGTGTGTGTACGAGGTGTACGGAGCGGAGCCGTGTGTGTACGAGGTGTACGGAGCAAAGCCGTATGTGTACGAGGTGTACGGAGCAAAGCCGTGTGTGTACGAGGTGTACGTAGCGAAGGTGTACGGAGCGGAGCCGTGTGTGTACGAGGTGTACGGAGCGGAGCCATGTGTGTACGAGGTGTACGGAGCAAAGCCGTGTGTGTACGAGGTGTACGGAGCGGAGCCGTGTGTGTACGAGGTGTACGGAGCGGAGCCGTGTGTGTACGAGGTGTACGGAGCAAAGCCGTGTGTGTACGAGGTGTACGGAGCAAAGCCGTGTGTGTACGAGGTGTACGTAGCGAAGGTGTACGGAGCGGAGCCGTGTGTGTACGAGGTGTACGGAGCGGAGCCATGTGTGTACGAGGTGTACGGAGCAAAGCCGTGTGTGTACGAGGTGTACGGAGCGGAGCCGTGTGTGTACGAGGTGTACGGAGCGGAGCCGTGTGTGTACGAGGTGTACGGAGCGGAGCTGTGTGTTTACGAGGTGTACGGAGCGGAGCCGTGTGTGTACGAGGTGTACGGAGCAAAGCCGTGTGTGTACGAGGTGTACGGAGCGGAGGTGTACGAAGCGGAGGTGTACTGAGCGGAGCAAAGCCATGTGTGTACGAGGTGTAAGGAGCGAAGCCGTGTGTGTACGAGGTGTACGGAGCGGAGCCATGTGCGTGTGAGGTGTGTGGAGCGGAGCCGTGTGTGTACAGGGCCACAAAGAGCGGAGCCGCGCATGTACAAGGGTCCTGTTACTTGCGGGATCTGTGTGCTTGGGGGCTGCAGGGGGGATGGAGGGGTGCCATTATGTGCATGGGTCTGCGTGGGGACGGAGCGAATGCTGTTATCTGTGTAGGGCTGGGTCCCTGTCCCGCTGTCCTGGCCGGGAGGTTTACTTTCCCGCATTAGAATCGTACATGCGGAAACCCGGGGACCTCCCACACGTTCTGGCAGCCACATGTCACGTTCCACCGGAGGTGACGTGCTGTAAGTCAGCTGAACGCTGGAAATGACCGCTGACCTCATTTCCGGCGGTCAGCTTACAGCAGCAGGTACTGTAACTCGTTCTCGGGAAAGTCTTCAGAACGGCAACGCATCGAGCCGCTGGATCTGTTGGAGTGAAAGCCGGGTATTGTACGGACCGCTGCATACAATACCCGACTCTCACTGAGCGAGACAAGCAGGATGTGGGGATCTCAACATGGGATCTGTTCAACAGATGAAGAGATCCCCAGATCCTGCCTGTCTCGCTCAGTGAGAGCCGGGTATTGAATGGAGCGCCTCATAGCTGGTGAGATCCCCACATCCTGGGGAAATAAGGTCAGCGATGGAACGTGACTTGTGGCTGCCAGAATGTGTGGGAGGTCCCGGGGTTTCCGTATGTACGATTCTAATGCGGAAAGTAAACCGCCTGGCCGGGACAGCGGACAGGGTCCTGAAATCGGGACTGTCCCGCTGAAACCGGGACGGTTGAGAGGTATGTGTTTATAATTATTGTTTATGAAACAGTGTGATCAGCAGTGCTAAGTGGGTGTGGTCAGGGTGTGGATATGGGTGTGACCAGTGAAATGGGTGTGGCTAGGGGTGTGGCCTAAAATTTGCCGCCCGGGCGCCACAAACAGTTGCTACGCCACTGGAAACAGCTGAAGTGATGACGTCATGTCATCGCATCAGCTGTGTACCGCCGGTGAGTCAGCGCATCGGAGACAGCAACAGCAGCAGCAGGGCGCCTGGGAACGGGACTGATGTGAGTATGTGGTGTTATTTTTTTTTTCATGTGTATGAACATGGGAATTCAATGGAAGTGAACATGGGGATTCTATGGAGGTGAACGTGGGGATTCTATGGAGGTGAACGTGGGGATTCTATGGAGGTGAACGTGGGGATTCTATGGAGGTGAACGTGGGGATTCTATGGAGGTGAACGTGGGGATTCTATGGAATTGAACATGGGGATTCTATGGAGGTGAACATGGGGATTCTATAGGGGTGAACATGTGGATTCTATGGAGGTGAACATGGGGATTCTATAGGGGTGAACATGTGGATTCTATGGAGGTGAACATGGGGATTCTATGGAAGTGAACATGGGGATTCTATGGAAGTGAACATGGGATTCTATGGGGTGAACATGGGGATTCTATGGAGGTGAACATGGGGATTTTATGGAGGTGAACATGGGGATTCTATAGGGGTGAACATGTGGATTCTATGGAGGTGAACGTGGGGATTCTATGGAAGTGAACATGGGATTCTATGGGGTGAACATGGGGATTCTATGGAATTGAACATGGGGATTCTATGGAGGTGAACATGTGGATTCTATGGAGGTGAACATGGGGATTCTATGGAGGTGAACATGTGGATTCTATGGAGGTGAACATGGGGATTCTATGGAAGTGAACATGGGGATTCTATATGGGTGAACATGTGGATTCTATGGAGGTGAACATGGGGATTCTATGGAAGTGAACATGGGGATTCTATGGAAGTGAACATGGGATTCTATGGGGTGAACATGTGGATTCTATGGGGTGAACATGTGGATTCTATGGAGGTGAACATGGGGATTCTATGGAAGTGAACATGGGGATTCTATGGAAGTGAACATGGGGATTCTATGGGGTGAACATGGGGATTCTTTGGGGGTGAACATGGGGATTCTATGAAGGTGAACATGGGGATTCTATGGGGTGAACATGGGGATTCTATGGAAGTGAACATGGGGATTCTATGGAGGTGAACGTGGGGATTCTATGGAAGTGAACATGGGGATTCTTTGGGGGTGAACACGGGGATTCTATGAAGGTGAACATGGGAATTCTATGGGAGTGAACATGTGGATTCTATGAAAGTGAACATGGGGATTCTTTGGGGGTGAACATGGGGATTCTATGGAAGTGAACATGGGGATTCTATGGGAGTGAACATGTGGATTCTATGAAAGTGAACATTGGGATTCTATGGGGTGAACATGAGGATTCTATGGAGGTGAACATGTGGATTCTATGAAAGTGAACATGGGGATTCTATGGGGTGAACATGTGGATTCTATGGAGGTGAACATGGGAATTCTATGGAAGTAAACATGGGGATTCTATGGGGGTGAACATGGGGATTCTATAGGGGTGAACATGGGGATTCTATAGGGGTGAACGTGGGGATTCTATGGGGGTGACGTACAGCACATGGGGATTCTATGAGGGTGACGTGCAGCACATGGAGAGGCTATGGGAAGGCTGTATACTCATGCAGTATATGGAAAGGCTGTGTGGGGCTCATGCAGTATATAGGGAGGCTGTGTGGGGCTCATGCAATATATACATATATATATATATATACACATATATATATAGGGAGGCTGTGTGTGCGCTCATACAGTGTATATAGGAAGGCTGTGTGGCGCTCATGCAGTATATATAGGGAGGCTGTGGGGCTCATGCAGTGTATATAGGGGGGCTGTGTGGCACTCATGCAGTATATAGGGAGGCTGTGTGGCGCTCATGCAGTATATATAGGGGGGCTGTGTGGCGCTCATGCAGTATATATATGGAGGCTGTGTGGGTCTCATGCAGTATATAGGGAGGCTGGTGGGGCTCATGCTGTATATATAGGGAGGCTGTGTGAGGCTCATGCTGTATATAAGGGGCTGTGGGGGGTTCAAATATATATAGGGGGTGTCAGCATACTTAATTCTGCTCAATATTAAGTGATGCAATCAATATTAATAAGTTAATAAGTTGAGAACTTAATTTCAAGCTATTGGTTCGGCCCTCCACAACAGTCATGGTCTCTCATGTGGCCCCTCGGGAAAATTAATTGCCCACCCCTGGTCTAGATGGTGCACCTGGTCAGTGACCTTGGTAGTGATGGGACTTCGTTTTTTTTTTTGGGAATCGGCTCTTTCGGCTCTTCAGTAGTAGACGCTGCAGCAGCAGTACTAGTAGATGACGTACTGGGGGTCACATGGTCTGGAGCAGATACCTGATTGCTATCTTCAATAGGCACTGTAGGGTGTGCAGTTCTGATATGCCTATGAAGGTTTGTGGTAGACCCTGCTCGAAAAGATAGTGTGCTTACAAAGTCTGCATTGAGCCTTACTGTTTCCAATGTCATCAAAGTGAGCTCAAATGCTGCTTCTCTTCTGCCGTTTGTCACTCATCTTTGATCATGTGTTTTGCACAGTAGTGTTATGATCAGTCACTTTTTACTGATGGAATTTGTCAGAAACCACACACTTTACAACACAAACCTGTGCAGAGACTTCAGGATTCTCAATCTGCTTTCACTGTAATATGGCTGGGATTCTTGTAACAGCACACACACCTCTGCCTGCCTGTCTCTAACTCTCTCCTCCAGACAGGGACCGTCACTACAACACACTGAACACAGGGCAGGATGCCAATAGGCAAAGATGGAAGAAGACAGTGCATGGATGAGGACAAGTGAAAGGTGAGCGGTGACTGGCTGCTCTGTGGTCACATGTTCTGCCCTCATTTACATCCTGCTTCTGGATTGGGTGAATGAGATAACACTGTGCTGCTGCCGACTCCTCTCCTACAGTACTTTCAGCAGCAGCTTTCCTCTCTCCCCCTCCAGCACACAGTCTCTCCTGGCTCCTCCCCTCCCCCTCCAGCACACAGTCTCTCCTGGCTCCTCCCTCCCCCTCCAGCACACAGTCTCTCCTGGCTCCTCCCTCCCCCACACAGTCTCTCCTGGCTCCTCCCTCCAGCACACACTCTCCTGACTCTTCCCTCCCCCTCCGGCACACAGTCTCTCCTGGCTCCTCCCTCCCCCACACAGTCTCTTCTGGCTCCTCCCTCCCCCTCCAGCACACACTCTCCTGACTCTTCCCTCCCACTCCGGCACACAGTCTCTCCTGGCTCCTCCCTCCCCCTCCAGCACACAGTCTCTCCTGGCTCCTCCCCCCCCCTCCAGCACACAGTCTCTCCTGGCTCCTCTCTCCCCCTCTAGCACACAGTCTCTCCTGGCTCCTCGCCTCCCCCTCCACCACCAGGCTGACATCAGCAGCACAGGGAAGGGAGGAGAGCAGAGAGCCACTAGATAACAAGCGACTGGCTGATAGGTGCCGGCTCATATCGTTCACAGTGAAGAGCCGGCTCCTTCATGAACGTCACATCACTTGATGACGCCTTTTCCTGATATTATAAAGACAGAACAGATTTGGCGCCAAGAAAGGAAAGAGGAAGAATCTGAGGCAGCAGCTTCTGGTAAAGAGCCCGAGGCAGCTGGTTGTGGGGAGAACCTGCTTACAGGGCATAATGGGGCATTACACTGTGTGGGGCCAAGAAAGGGGCCCTGTACTATGAGAAGAATCTGAGGCAGCAGCTCGTGGTAAAGAGCCCGAGGCAGCTGGTTGTGGGGAGAACCTGCTTACAGGGCAGAATGGGGCCTTACACTGTGTGGGGCCAAGAAAGGGGCCCTGTACTATGAGAAGAATCTGAGGCAGCAGCTCCTGGTAAAGAGCCCGAGGCAGCTGGTTGTGGGGAGAACCTGCTTACAGGGCATAATGGGGCCTTACACTGTGTGGGGCCAAGAAAGGGGCCCTGTACTATGAGAAGAATCTGAGGCAGCAGCTCCTGGTAAAGAGCCCGAGGCAGCTGGTTGTGGGGAGAACCTGCTTACAGGGCATAATGGGGCATTACACTGTGTGGGGCCAAGAAAGGGGCCCTGTACTATGAGAAGAATCTGAGGCAGCAGCTCGTGGTAAAGAGCCCGAGGCAGCTGGTTGTGGGGAGAACCTCCTTACAGGGCATAATGGGGCATTACACTGTGTGGGGCCAAGAAAGGGGCCCTGTACTATGAGAAGAATCTGAGGCAGCATCTCCTGGTAAAGAGCCCGAGACAGCTGGTTGTGGGGCAGAACCTGCTTACAGGGCATAATGGGGCCTTACACTGTGTGGGGCCAAGAAAGGGGCCCTGTACTATGAGAAGAATCTGAGGCAGCAGCTCCTGGTAAAGAGCCCGAGGCAGCTGGTTGTGGGGCAGAAGCTGCTTACAGGGCATAATGGGGCATTACACTGTGTGGGGCCAAGAAAGGGGCCCTGTACTATGAGAAGAATCTGAGGCAGCAGCTCTGGTAAAGAGCCGAGGCAGCTGGTTGTGGGAGAAACTGCTTACAGGGCATAATGGGGCATTACACTGTGTGGGGCCAAGAAAGGGGCCTGTACTATGAGAAGAATCTGAGGCAGCAGCTCCTGGTAAAGAGCCCGAGGCAGCTGGTTGTGGGGAGAACCTGCTTACAGGGCATAATGGGGCATTACACTGTGTGGGGCCAAGAAAGGGGCCCTGTACTATGAGAAGAATCTGAGGCAGCAGCTCCTGGTAAAGAGCCCGAGGCAGCTGGTTGTGGGGAGAACGCTGCTTACAGGGCATAATGGGGCATTACACTGTGTGGGCCAAGAAAGGGGCCCTGTACTATGAGAAGAATCTGAGGCAGCAGCTCCTGGTAAAGAGCCCGAGGCAGCTGGTTGTGGGGAGAACCTGCTTACAGGGCATAATGGGGCATTACACTGTGTGGGGCCAAGAAAGGGGCCCTGTACTATGAGAAGAATCTGAGGCAGCAGCTCCTGGTAAAGAGCCCGAGGCAGCTGGTTGTGGGGAGAACTGCTTACAGGGCATAATGGGGCATTACACTGTGTGGGGCCAAGAAAGGGGCCCTGTACTATGAGAAGAATCTGAGGCAGCAGCTCTGGTAAAGAGCCCGAGGCAGCTGGTTGTGGGAGAACTGCTTACAGGGCATAATGGGGCATTACACTGTGTGGAGCCAAGAAAGGGGCCCTGTACTATGAGAGAATCTGAGGCAGCAGCTCTGGTAAAGAGCCCGAGGCAGCTGGTTGTGGGAGAACCTGCTTACAGGGCATAATGGGGCATTACACTGTGTGGGCCAAGAAAGGGGCTGTAAAGGAGAATCTGAGGCAGCAGCTCTGGTAAGGAGCAAGGGCGCTGTTTGAGGAAGAACTGCTTAGCGGGTAAATGGGGCGCTGTCCTGTGTGAGCCAAGAAATGGGCCTGTACTATGTAGGACTAGAAGCGGCCTCCTGGTAAAGAGCCCGAGGCAGCTGGTGTGGGGAAGAGAGCTGCTTAGAGGGAAATGGGGCATTACACTGTGTGGGCAAGAAAGGGGGCCTGTACTTGAGAAGAATCTGAGGCAGCAGCTCTGGTAAAGAGCCCGAGGCAGCTGGTTGTGGGGAGAAACCTGCTTACAGGGCATAATGGGGCATTACACTGTGTGGGGCCAAGAAAGGGGCCCTGTACTATGAGAAGAATCTGAGGCAGCAGCTCTGGTAAAGAGCCCGAGGCAGCTGGTGTGTGGGAGAAACTGTACGGGCATAATGGGGCTTACACTGTGTGGGCCAAGAAAGGGCCTGTACTATGAGAAGAATCTGAGGCAGCAGCTCTGGTAAGAGCCGAGGCAGAGGTTGTGGGGAGAAGCTCTTACAGGGGCATATGGGGCATTACACTGTGTGGGAGCCAAGAAAGGGCCTGACTATGAGAAGAATCTGAGGCAGCAGCCCTGGTAAAGAGCCCGAGGCATGGTTGTGGGAGACTGCTTACAGGGCATAATGGGGCTTACACTGTGTGGGGCCAAGAAAGGGCCCTGTACTATGAGAAGAATCTGAGGCAGCGCTCCGGTAAGAGCCCGAGGCAGCTGGTTGTGGGGAGAACTGCTTACAGGGCATATGGGGCTTACACTGTGTGGGCCAAGAAAGGGGCCCTGTACTATGAGAAGAATCTGAGGCAGCAGCTCCTGGTAAAGAGCCCGAGGCAGCTGGTTGTGGGGAGAACCTGCTTACGGGCATAATGGGGCTTACACTGTGTGGGGCAAGAAAGGGCCCTGTACTATGAGAAGATCTGAGGCAGCAGCTCTGGTAAAGAGCCCGAGGCAGCTGGTTGTGGGGAGAACCTGCTTACAGGGCATAATGGGGCATTACACTGTGTGGGGCCAGAAAGGGGCCCGTACTATGAGAAGAATCTGAGGCAGCAGCTCGTGGTAAAGAGCCCGAGGCACTGGTTGTGGGGAGAAGCCTGCTTACAGGGCAAATGGGGCATTACACTGTGTGGGCCAAGAAAGGGGCCTGTACTATGAGAAGAATCTGAGGCAGCGCTCCTGTAAAGAGCCGAGGCAGCTGGTTGTGGGGAGAACCTGCTTACAGGCATAATGGGGCTTACACTGTGTGGGGCCAGAAGGGGCCCTGTACTTGAGAAGAATTGAGGCAGCAGCTCTGGTAAGAGCCCGAGGCAGCTGGTTGTGGGGAGAACTGCTTACAGGGCATAATGGGGCATTACACTGTGTGGGCCAAGAAAGGGGCCCTGTACTATGAGAGAATCTGAGGCAGCAGCTCCTGGTAAAGAGCCGAGGCAGTGGTTGTGGGGAGAACTGCTTACAGGGCATAATGGGGCTTACACTGTGTGGGGCCAAGAAAGGGGCCCTGTACTATGAAAGAATCTGAGGCAGCAGCTCTGGTAAAGAGCCGAGGCAGCTGGTTGTGGGGAGAACCTGCTTACAGGGCATAATGGGGCATTACACTGTGTGGGGCAAGAAAGGGGCCCTGTACTATGAAGAATCTGAGGCAGCAGCTCGTGGTAAAGAGCCCGAGGCAGCTGGTTGTGGGGAGAACTGCTTACAGGGATAATGGGGCATTACACTGTGTGGAGCCAAGAAAGGGCCTGTACTATGAGAAGAATCTGAGGCAGCAGCTCTGGTAAAGAGCCCAGGCAGCTGGTTGTGGGGAGAACCTGCTTACAGGGCATAATGGGGCCTTACACTGTGTGGGGCCAAGAAAGGGGCCTGTACTATGAGAATTGAGGCAAGTGTGGTAAAGAGCGAGGCAGTGGTTGTGGGAGACTGCTTACAGGGCATAATGGGCCTACACTGTGTGGGGCCAAGAAGGGGCTGTACTATGAGAAGATCTGAGGCAGAGCTCTGGTAAGAGCCGAGGCAGCTGGTTTGGGAGAACCTGCTTACAGGGATATGGCATTACACTGTGTGGGCAAGAAAGGGGCCTGTACTATGAGAAGAATCTGAGGCAGCAGTCTGTAAGAGCCGAGGCAGTGGTTGTGGGAGAACTGCTTAAGGCAAATGGGGCTTACACTGTGTGGGCCAAGAAGGGCCTGTATATGAGAAGAATTGAGGCAGCAGCTCGTGGTAAGAGCCGAGGCAGCTGGTTGTGGGGGAACCTGCTTACAGGGCTAATGGGCATTACACTGTGTGGGGCCAAGAAAGGGGCCTGTACTTGAGAAGAATCTGAGGCGCAGCTCTGGTAAAGAGCCGAGGCAGTGGTTGTGGGAGAACTGCTACGGGCATAATGGGCTTACACTGTGTGGGGCCAAGAAAGGGGCCTGTACTATGAAGAATCTGAGGCAGCAGTCTGGTAAAGAGCCGAGGCAGCTGGTGTGGGAAACCTGCTTACAGGGAATAATGGGCATTACACTGTGTGGAGCCAAGAAAGGGGCCTGTACTATGAAGAATTGAGGCAGCAGCTTGGTAAAGAGCCGAGGCAGTGTTGTGGGGAGAAGCTGTTACAGGGCTAATGGGGCTTACACTGTGTGGGCAAGAAGGGCCTGTACTATGAGAGAATCTGAGGCAGAGCTCCTGGTAAGAGCCGAGGCAGCTGGTTGTGGGAGAACCTGCTTACAGGGCATAATGGGGCTTACACTGTGTGGGCAAGAAAGGGCCTGTACTATAAGAATTGAGGCAGCAGCTCCTGTAAAGAGCCCGAGGCAGCTGGTGTGGGGAGAATGCTTACAGGGATAATGGGGCATTACACTGTGTGGAGCCAAGAAAGGGGCCTGTACTTGAAGAATTGAGGCAGCAGCTCTGGTAAAGAGCCGAGGCAGTGGTTGTGGGGAAAGCTGCTTACAGGGCATAATGGGGCTTACACTGTGTGGAGCCAAGAAGGGCCCTGTACTATGAGAAGAATTGAGGCAGCAGCTCCTGGTAAAGAGCCGAGGCAGCTGGTTGTGGGGAGAACTGCTTACAGGCATAATGGGGCATTACACTGTGTGGGCCAGAAAGGGGCCCTGTACTATGAGAAGAATTGAGGCAGCAGCTCTGGTAAGAGCCGAGGCAGCTGGTTGTGGGGAGAACTGCTTACAGGGCATAATGGGCATTACACTGTGTGGGCCAAGAAAGGGGCCTGTACTATGAGAAGAATCTGAGGCAGCAGTCCTGGTAAAGAGCCCGAGGCAGTGGTTGTGGGAGAACTGCTTACAGGGCATAATGGGCATTACACTGTGTGGGCAGAAGGGCCTGTACTATGAGAATTGAGCAGAGCTCTGGTAAAGAGCCGAGGCGTGTTGTGGGAGAACCTGCTTACAGGGTAATGGGGCATTACACTGTGTGGGCCAGAAAGGGCCTTACTATAGAAGAATTGAGCACAGTCTGGTAAGAGCCGAGCGTGTTGTGGGAACTGCTTACAGGATAATGGGGCTTACACTGTGTGGGCAAGAAGGGGCCCGTACTATGAAGAATCTGAGGCAGCACTCTGTAAAGAGCCGAGGCAGTGTTGTGGGAGAACTCTTACAGGGCAAATGGCTTACACTGTGGGCCAGAAGGCCTGTCTATGAGAAGAATTGAGGCAGCAGCTCTGGTAAGAGCCCGAGGCAGCTGGTTGTGGGGAGAACCTGCTTACAGGGCATAAGGGGCATTACACTGTGTGGGGCCAAGAAAGGGCCCTGTACTATGAGAAGAATCTGAGGCAGCAGCTCCTGGTAAAGGCCCGAGGCAGTGGTTGTGGGGAGAACCTGCTTACAGGGCATAATGGGGCATTACACTGTGTGGGCCAAGAAAGGGGCCCTGTACTATGAGAAGAATCTGAGGCAGCAGTCCTGGTAAAGGCCCGAGGCAGCTGGTTGTGGGGAGAACCTGCTTACAGGGCATAATGGGGCATTACACTGTGTGGGGCCAAGAAAGGGGCCCTGTACTATGAGAAGAATCTGAGGCAGCAGCTCCTGGTAAAGAGCCGAGGCAGCTGGTTGTGGGGAGAACCTGCTTACAGGGCAATAATGGGGCATTACACTGTGTGGGGCCAAGAAAGGGGCCCTGTACTATGAGAAGAATCTGAGGCAGCAGCTCCTGGTAAAGAGCCCGAGGCAGCTGGTTGTGGGGAGAACCTGCTTACAGGGCATAATGGGGCATTACACTGTGTGGGGCCAAGAAAGGGGCCCTGTACTATGAGAAGAATCTGAGGCAGCAGCTCCTGGTAAAGAGCCCGAGGCAGCTGGTTGTGGGGAGAACCTGCTTACAGGGCATAATGGGGCATTACACTGTGTGGGGCCAAGAAAGGGGCCCTGTACTATGAGAAGAATCTGAGGCAGCAGCTCTGGTAAAGAGCCCGAGGCAGCTGGTTGTGGGGAGAACTGCTTACAGGGCATAATGGGGCATTACACTGTGTGGGGCCAAGAAAGGGGCCCTGTACTATGAGAAGAATCTGAGGCAGCAGCTCCTGGTAAAGAGCCCGAGGCAGCTGGTTGTGGGGAGAACCTGCTTACAGGGCATAATGGGGCATTACACTGTGTGGGGCCAAGAAAGGGGCCCTGTACTATGAGAAGAATCTGAGGCAGCAGCTCTGGTAAAGAGCCCGAGGCAGCTGGTTGTGGGGAGAAGCTGCTTACAGGGCATAATGGGGCATTACACTGTGTGGGCCAAGAAAGGGGCCCTGTACTATGAGAAGAATCTGAGGCAGCAGCTCCTGGTAAAGAGCCCGAGGCAGCTGGTTGTGGGGAGAACCTGCTTACAGGGCATAATGGGGCATTACACTGTGTGGGCCAAGAAAGGGGCCCTGTACTATGAGAAGAATCTGAGGCAGCAGCTCTGGTAAAGAGCCCGAGGCAGCTGGTTGTGGGGAGAACTGCTTACAGGGCATAATGGGGCATTACACTGTGTGGGGCCAAGAAAGGGGCCCTGTACTATGAGAAGAATCTGAGGCAGCAGCCCTGGTAAAGAGCCCGAGGCAGCTGGTTGTGGGGAGAACTGCTTACAGGGCATAATGGGGCATTACACTGTGTGGGGCCAAGAAAGGGGCCCTGTACTATGAGAAGAATCTGAGGCAGCAGCTCCTGGTAAAGAGCCCGAGGCAGCTGGTTGTGGGGAGAACTGCTTACAGGGCATAATGGGGCATTACACTGTGTGGGGCCAAGAAAGGGGCCCTGTACTATGAGAAGAATCTGAGGCAGCAGCTCTGGTAAAGAGCCCGAGGCAGCTGGTTGTGGGGAGAACCTGCTTACAGGGCATAATGGGGCATTACACTGTGTGGAGCCAAGAAAGGGGCCCTGTACTATGAGAAGAATCTGAGGCAGCAGCTCCTGGTAAAGAGCCCGAGGCAGCTGGTTGTGGGGAGAACCTGCTTACAGGGCATAATGGGGCATTACACTGTGTGGGCCAAGAAAGGGGCCCTGTACTATGAGAAGAATCTGAGGCAGCAGCTCCTGGTAAAGAGCCCGAGGCAGCTGGTTGTGGGGAGAACTGCTTACAGGGCATAATGGGGCATTACACTGTGTGGGGCCAAGAAAGGGGCCCTGTACTATGAGAAGAATCTGAGGCAGCAGCTCCTGGTAAAGAGCCCGAGGCAGCTGGTTGTGGGGAGAACCTGCTTACAGGGCATAATGGGGCATTACACTGTGTGGGGCCAAGAAAGGGGCCCTGTACTATGAGAAGAATCTGAGGCAGCAGCTCCTGGTAAAGAGCCCGAGGCAGCTGGTTGTGGGGAGAACCTGCTTACAGGGCATAATGGGGCATTACACTGTGTGGGCCAAGAAAGGGGCCTGTACTATGAGAAGAATCTGAGGCAGCAGCTCTGGTAAAGAGCCCGAGGCAGCTGGTTGTGGGGGAACTGCTTACAGGGCATAATGGGGCATTACACTGTGTGGGGCCAAGAAAGGGGCCCTGTACTATGAGAAGAATCTGAGGCAGCAGCTCCTGGTAAAGAGCCCGAGGCAGCTGGTTGTGGGGAGAACTGCTTACAGGGCATAATGGGGCATTACACTGTGTGGGCCAAGAAAGGGGCCCTGTACTATGAGAAGAATCTGAGGCAGCAGCTCCTGGTAAAGAGCCCGAGGCAGCTGGTTGTGGGGAGAACTGCTTACAGGGCATAATGGGGCATTACACTGTGTGGGGCCAAGAAAGGGGCCCTGTACTATGAGAAGAATCTGAGGCAGCAGCTCTGGTAAAGAGCCCGAGGCAGCTGGTTGTGGGGAGAACTGCTTACAGGGCATAATGGGGCATTACACTGTGTGGGGCCAAGAAAGGGGCCCTGTACTATGAGAAGAATCTGAGGCAGCAGCTCCTGGTAAAGAGCCCGAGCAGCTGGTTGTGGGGAGAACCTGCTTACAGGGCATAATGGGGCATTACACTGTGTGGGCCAAGAAAGGGGCCCTGTACTATGAGAAGAATCTGAGGCAGCAGCTCCTGGTAAAGAGCCCGAGGCAGCTGGTTGTGGGGAGAACCTGCTTACAGGGCATAATGGGGCATTACACTGTGTGGGGCCAAGAAAGGGGCCCTGTACTATGAGAAGAATCTGAGGCAGCAGCTCCTGGTAAAGAGCCCGAGGCAGCTGGTTGTGGGGAGAACCTGCTTACAGGGCATAATGGGGCATTACACTGTGTGGGGCCAAGAAAGGGGCCCTGTACTATGAGAAGAATCTGAGGCAGCAGCTCCTGGTAAAGAGCCCGAGGCAGCTGGTTGTGGGGAGAAGCTGCTTACAGGGCATAATGGGGCATTACACTGTGTGGGGCCAAGAAAGGGGCCCTGTACTATGAGAAGAATCTGAGGCAGCAGCTCCTGGTAAAGAGCCCGAGGCAGCTGGTTGTGGGGAACCTGCTTACAGGGCATAATGGGGCATTACACTGTGTGGGCCAAGAAAGGGGCCCTGTACTATGAGAAGAATCTGAGGCAGCAGCTCCTGGTAAAGAGCCCGAGGCAGCTGGTTGTGGGGAGAACCTGCTTACAGGGCATAATGGGGCATTACACTGTGTGGGCCAAGAAAGGGGCCCTGTACTATGAGAAGAATCTGAGGCAGCAGCTCCTGGTAAAGAGCCCGAGGCAGCTGGTTGTGGGGAGAACCTGCTTACAGGGCATAATGGGGCATTACACTGTGTGGGGCCAAGAAAGGGGCCCTGTACTATGAGAAGAATCTGAGGCAGCAGCTCCTGGTAAAGAGCCCGAGGCAGCTGGTTGTGGGGAGAACTGCTTACAGGGCATAATGGGGCATTACACTGTGTGGGGCCAAGAAAGGGGCCCTGTACTATGAGAAGAATCTGAGGCAGCAGCTCCTGGTAAAGAGCCCGAGGCAGCTGGTTGTGGGGAGAAGCTGCTTACAGGGCATAATGGGGCATTACACTGTGTGGGGCCAAGAAAGGGGCCCTGTACTATGAGAAGAATCTGAGGCAGCAGCTCCTGGTAAAGAGCCCGAGGCAGCTGGTTGTGGGGAGAACCTGCTTACAGGGATAATGGGGCATTACACTGTGTGGAGCCAAGAAAGGGGCCCTGTACTATGAGAAGAATCTGAGGCAGCAGCTCCTGGTAAAGAGCCCGAGGCAGCTGGTTGTGGGGAGAACCTGCTTACAGGGCATAATGGGGCATTACACTGTGTGGAGCCAAGAAAGGGGCCCTGTACTATGAGAAGAATCTGAGGCAGCAGCTCCTGGTAAAGAGCCCGAGGCAGCTGGTTGTGGGGAGAACCTGCTTACAGGGCATAATGGGGCATTACACTGTGTGGGGCCAAGAAAGGAGCCCTGTACTATGAGAAGAATCTGAGGCAGCAGCTCCTGGTAAAGAGCCCGAGGCAGCTGGTTGTGGGGAGAACCTGCTTACAGGGCATAATGGGGCATTACACTGTGTGGAGCCAAGAAAGGGGCCCTGTACTATGAGAAGAATCTGAGGCAGCAGCTCCTGGTAAAGAGCCCGAGGCAGCTGGTTGTGGGGAGAACCTGCTTACAGGGCATAATGGGGCATTACACTGTGTGGGGCCAAGAAAGGGGCCCTGTACTATGAGAAGAATCTGAGGCAGCAGCTCCTGGTAAAGAGCCCGAGGCAGCTGGTTGTGGGGAGAACCTGCTTATAGGGCATAATGGGGCATTACACTGTGTGGAGCCAAGAAAGGGGCCCTGTACTATGAGAAGAATCTGAGGCAGCAGCTCCTGGTAAAGAGCCCGAGGCAGCTGGTTGTGGGGAGAACCTGCTTACAGGGCATAATGGGGCATTACACTGTGTGGGGCCAAGAAAGGGGCCCTGTACTATGAGAAGAATGTGAGGCAGCAGCTCCTGGTAAAGAGCCCGAGGCAGCTGGTTGTGGGGAGAACCTGCTTACAGGGCATAATGGGGCATTACACTGTGTGGGGCCAAGAAAGGGGCCCTGTACTATGAGAAGAATCTGAGGCAGCAGCTCCTGGTAAAGAGCCCGAGGCAGCTGGTTGTGGGGAGAACCTGCTTACAGGGCATAATGGGGCATTACACTGTGTGGGGCCAAGAAAGGGGCCCTGTACTATTAGAAGAATCTGAGGCAGCAGCTCGTGGTAAAGAGCCCGAGGCAGCTGGTTGTGGGGAGAACCTGCTTACAGGGCATAATGGGGCCTTACACTGTGTGGGGCCAAGAAAGGGGCCCTGTACTATGAGAACACTCCGCCTCCTCACTGCCTGTCTCCATAGTGGGGTCGTATGTATCTATTACAGGGAACACCACAGACACGTGATGATTCGTATACAGAGCCTCAGTGAAGGGGTTAATGTCCCCCGCGCTCAGGAACGGGGAATCTCCACATACCTTCACCTGAAGAGCCGCACTCCAGGAGAAATGCTGGACTGTATGATGGGCTCCTTCCAGGTGTGACGTCATCTCCGGAGGGGCGTGGTCTGACATTGGTCTCTGCAGTCTGATGCCGGCATCTGCAGCTGCAGGAGGGAGGTCAGAGTCTTCAGTGACACCGGGGAGGATTTATTCATTACCGGGTTGGGAGCTGTGTTGTGGGGTGTGAGTGGCTAGGAGACTTGATGCTTGGGTGAGGGAGAGTGGATGTCTGATGAGGGTTTATTATGGGGGGAGTGGATGTCCGATGGGGGTTTATTATGGGGGGAGTGGATGTCCGATATGGGTTTATTATGGGAGGGAGTGGATGTCCGATGGGGGTTTATTATGGGAGGGAGTGGATGTCCGATGGGGGTTTATTATGGGGGGAGTGGATGTCTGATGAGGGTTTATTATGGGGGGAGTGGATGTCTGATGGGGGTTTATTATGGGGGGACTGGATGTCTGATGAGGGTTTATTATGGGGGGAGTGGATGTCTGATGGGGGTTTATTATGGGGGGACTGGATGTCTGATGAGGGTTTATTATGGGGAGAGTGGATGTCCGATGGGGGTTTATTATGGGGGGAGTGGATGTCCGATGAGGGTTTATTATGGGGGGAGTGGATGTCTGATGAGGGTTTATTATGGGGGGAGTGGATGTCCGATGAGGGTTTATTATGGGGGGAGTGGATGTCCGATGAGGGTTTATTATGGGGGGAGTGGATGTCTGATGAGGGTTTATTATGGGGGGAGTGGATGTCCGATGAGGGTTTATTATGGGGGGAGTGGATGTCCGATGGGGGTTTATTATGGGGGGAGTGGATGTCCGATGAGGGTTTATTATGGGGGGAGTGGATGTCTGATGAGGGTTTATTATGGGGGGAGTGGATGTCTGATGGGGTTTATTATGGGGATGGATGTCCGATGGGGTTTATTATGGGGAGGATGGTGATGCTGATGGGGGTTTATTATGGGGGATGGATGTCGATGGGGTTTATTATGGGGGTGGATGTCGTGGGTTTATTTGGGGGGGTGGATTTATGGAGGTTATATGGGGAGGGATTCTGGGGGGTATATGGGAGAGTGGATTCATGGGGGTTATTATGGGGTGAGTATGGGGTTTATGCGGGGAGGGTATTGGAGGGGTTTATTATGGGGGAGTGGATTCTGATGGGTTTATGGGGGAGTGGATGTCGATAGGTTTATTATGGGGGAGTGGATGTCTGATGAGGTTTATTATGGGGGAGTGGATGTCTGATGGGGTTTATTATGGGGAGTGGTTATGATGGGGGTTTATTATGGGGAGGTGGATTCGAGGGGTTTATTTGGGTGGAGTGGATGTCCGATGAGGGTTTATTATGGGGGAGTGGAGTCGATGGGGTTTATTATGGGGGGAGTGGTCATGGGTCGATGGGGTTTATGGGGGGAGTGGATTTTAGGGGGGTTTATTTGTGGGGTTTATTGGGGGAGTGGATTCCGATGGGGTTGATTGGGGGAGGGGTTTGATGGGGGTTTATGTCGGGGAGGTGTATATGGGGGGTTGTATGTGTGAGGGTTTATTCGGGGAGTGGATTTTATGGGGAGTGATTGAGGGGGTTATTATGGCGAAGTGAGATTATGGGTTATTTGGGGGAGTGAGGTTATTATGGGGGTATGTATTGGGGGGTTGATTATGAGGGGTTTATTATGGGGGAGGGTTTTGGGGGGGATTCTATGGGGGATGTTATGGGGATGGAGTTATTGGGGGGTTTATTATGGGTGAGGGTTTATAGGGGATGGGATGGGGGAGTTTATTGGGTGAGGATGTCATGATGGGTTTTGGGGAGTGGATGCCCGATGGGTTTATTATGGGGGAGTGGTGTGTGGGGTTTATTAGGGAGAGTGGATGTCGATGAGGGTTTATTATGGGGGGATGTGGATGGTGGTTTATTAGGGAGATTGATGTGTGGGTTATTTGGGGGAGGGTTTGATAGGGGGTTTATTATGGGGGAGGTGTTATTGGGGTGTGATTCTGGAGGGTTATATGGGGGTATGGTGATGAGTGGTTTATGGGTTTATGGGGGGAGTGGATGTCCGATGGAGGTTTATTATGGGGGAGTGGATGTCGAGGGGGTTTTATTGGGGGATGGATGCTGGAGGGTTATTTGGGAGTGGATGTCTATAGGGTTATATGGGGGAGTGGATGTCTGATGGGGTTTATTATGGGGGAGGATGTCCGATGGGGTTTATATGGGGGAGTGATGTCGATGGGGTTTATTATGGGGGGGATGTTGATGAGGGTTTATTATGGGGGTGGATGTCTGATGAGGTTTATTATGGGGGTGGATGTCGTGGGGTTATTGGGGATGGATTCTGAGGTTTATGGGGGGAGTGGATGTGATGGGGGTTTTTATGGGGGAGGGTCCGATGGGGGTTTATTATGGGGGGTGATGTCGAGGGGTTTATTATGGGGGAGTGGATTGATGGGTTTATTATGGGGGAGTGGATGTCTGATGGGGTTTATTATGGGGGAGTGGATTCGATGAGGGTTTATTATGGTGAGAGGGTTATTGGAGGAGGTTTTTGGGGGAGTGATGTCGATGGGTTTTAGGGGGAGTGGATGTCCGATGGGGTTTATTATGGGGAGTGGATGTCCGATGAGGTTTATTATGGGGGGAGTGTATGTCTGATGAGGTTTATTATGGGGGGGAGTGGATGTCCGATGGAGGTTTATTATGGGGGGAGTGGATGTCTAATGGGGTTTATTATGCGAGAGTGGATGTCTGATGAGGTTTATTATGGGGGAGTGGATGTCTGCTGGGGTTTATTATGGGGGGAGTGGATGTCCGATGGAGGTTTATTATGGGGGGGAGTGGATGTCTGATGAGGGTTTATTATGGGGGGAGTGGATGTCCGATGGGGTTTATTATGGGGGGAGTGGATGTCCGATGGGGGTTTATTATGGGGGGAGTGGATGTCGATGGGGTTTATTATGGGGGAGTGGATGTCCGATGGGGTTTATTATGGGGGAGTGGATGTCTGATGAGGGTTTATTATGGGGGAGTGGGATGTCTGATGGGGGTTTATTATGGGGGAGTGGATGTCTGATGAAGGTTTATTATGGGGGAGTGGATGTCTGATGAGGGTTTATTATGGGGAGTGGATGTCCGATGAGGGTTTATTATGGGGGAGTGGATGTCCGATGGGGGTTTATTATGGGGGGAGTGGATGTCTGATGAGGGTTTATTATGGGGAGAGTGGATGTCCGATGGGGGTTTATTATGGGGGGAGTGGATGTCTGATGAGGGTTTATTATGGGGGGAGTGGATGTCTGATGGGGGTTTATTATGGGGGGAGTGGATGTCTGATGAAGGTTTATTATGGGGGGAGTGGATGTCTGATGAGGGTTTATTATGGGGGAGTGGATGTCTGATGGGGGTTTATTATGGGGGGAGTGGATGTCCGATGAAGGTTTATTATGGGGGGAGTGGATGTCCGATGAGGGTTTATTATGGGGGGAGTGGATGTCCGATGAGGGTTTATTATGGGGGGAGTGGATGTCCGATGAGGGTTTATTATGGGGGGAGTGGATGTCTGATGAGGGTTTATTATGGGGGGAGTGGATGTCCGATGGGGGTTTATTATGGGGGGAGTGGATGTCCGATGAGGGTTTATTATGGGGGAGTGGATGTCCGATGAGGGTTTATTATGGGGGGAGTGGATGTCTGATGAGGGTTTATTATGGGGGGAGTGGATGTCTGATGAGGGTTTATTATGGGGGGAGTGGATGTCCGATGAGGGTTTATTATGGGGGGAGTGGATGTCCGATGAGGGTTTATTATGGGGGGAGTGGATGTCTGATGAGGGTTTTGTTATGTTACGGTAGCTGAGGAGTGCAGGTAAAAAAGGAAATACACCAGAGCAGTTGGAAACTATGAGATTGCAGTACCCTGACTAACCACCGCAACTAGAGGCAGCCGTGGAGCGTTCCTACGATGGTCCTAGACGCCTCGTCACAGCCTGAGAAACTAACTACACCTAAAGACAGAAACAGGAAAGCTATCTGCCCCGGAGCAGAACCCCAAAGATAATAGAAAGCCCCCAAACATGTAATGGCGGTTAGACAAGAGGAAATACTGACACAGAAAGAAAATAGTATGAGCAAACGCTGGGGCCCAAACTATCTAAATAGAAAAGGATAGGAAGGGTACTTACTGCAATCCCAGAAAACCCTGAAAAACACCAACTTACTAATTTCAAAATCACCTGAGATCACACGACCTCTACCACCTAAATTAGTTCTCTGGTGTAACAAAAACAGCAGCCACTGAAAAAACTGCAAAAAGCAAAAGTACAAAACACAGTGGCTGGACCAAACTGAGAGGGCAAAAGCCCCGGAGGGGACCCAGAAGGCCCCCACAGAAGTGCAGGACAAAATGCAAAAATATAGCAAAAACACACAATAAGAAATTGTCTTATCTGATAGCAGGAGATGCAGACACGACACAGCAGGCTACAAGGGAAACTGGAAAGAAGGATTCAGACCAGAACAATTGATCACCGGCAACCCTGATGGGAAAATGATTCCCTTAAATAAGACCAATCAGTAACACCTGATTCCCAATCCTCACTAGTACCGCTTGTAACCACCAGAGGGAGCCTCTGCTCAGAACTCATCTCAAACCCATTCACAACAGTACCCCCCCCTTGAGGAGGGGTCACCGAACCCTCATTTGAGCAACCAGGTCGGTCAGGATGAGTTCTATGATACGCACGGATAAGTCTCCTAGCATGGATGTCCGAAGCAAACACCCAAGAATTATCTTCCTGACCATAACCTCTCCATTTAACCAAATACTGGAGTCTTCGTCTAGAAAAACGAGAATCCAATATTTTCTCAACCACATACTCCAGATTGCCCTCAACCAAAACAGGGTCAGGAGGCACAGCAGCAGGAACCACTGGCTCAACAAACCTCTTCAACAAGGACTTGTGGAACACGTTATGGATCTTAAATGTCCCTGGAAGAAGCAAACGAAAAGAAACAGGATTAATAATCTCCATGATCTTATAAGGTCCAATGAACCTAGGCTTAAATTTAGGAGATGCTACTCTCATAGGAATATTCTTTGAGGACAACCAGACCAAGTCCCCCACTTTAAACCGAGGACCACAAGTCCTATGCCGGTTAGCAAACCGCTGGGCCTTCTCCTGAGAGAGGGACAACCTCTCCACTACCTGGTCCCAAATCTGCTGCATACGCTCAACAACAGAGTCAACACCTGGACAGACAGAAGCCTCCGTCTGTCCTGAAGAAAATCGAGGGTGAAACCCAGAATTACAGAAAAACGGAGACATCAAAGTGGCAGAGCTAGCCCTATTATTAAGAGCAAACTCAGCCAAAGGCAAAAAAGAGACCCAGTCATCCTGATCAGCAGACACAAAGCATCTTAGATAAGTCTCCAATGTCTGGTTTGTTCTCTCAGTTTGACCATTGGTCTGAGGATGAAATGCCGAGGAGAAAGACAATTGAACACCCAGTTTAGAACAAAAAGTCCTCCAAAATCTGGAAACAAACTGGACTCCTCTGTCAGACACAATGTTCTCAGGAATGCCGTGTAAACGAACCACGTGCTGAAGGAACAACGGCACCAATTCAGAGGAGGAAGGCAACTTAGGTAATGGCACAAGATGTATCATTTTGGAAAACCTATCACAAATTACCCAGATGGTGGTCATTCTCTGAGAAACAGGAAGATCGGAAATGAAATCCATAGAGATATGGGTCCATGGTCTCTTGGGCACAGGCAATGGCATCAACAAACCACTAGAGCGAGAGCAAGGCTTGGAGCGAGAGCAAGTCCCGCAGGACTGCACAAATTCCCTGACATCGCGAGACAAGGTAGGCCACCAAAAGGACCGACTAACCAAGTCTCTGGTACCAAAAATTCCGGGATGCCCAGCCAATGCGGAACAATGAATCTCAGACATCACACTCTTTTTCCATTGGTCCGGGACAAACAATTTTCCAACAGGGCAGCGCTCGGGCCTATCCTCCTGACACCCCTCCAGAGCAAGTCTCAAATTAGGCGAGATGGCGGAAAGAACTACACCCTCCTTCAAAATAACAGAGGGATCAGATAGCTCAGGAGAGTCCGCAAGGAAACTCCTCGAGAGGGCATCCGCCTTAACATTCTTAGTGCCAGGAAGAAAGGAAACCACAAAATTAAAACGTGTGAAAAACAAGGCCCACCTGGCCTGTCTAGGATTGAGTCGCTTGGCAGATTCCAGATAGACCAGATTCTTATGGTCCGTAAGGACCACCACCTGATGTTTGGCTCCCTCCAGCCAATGTCTCCACTCTTCAAAAGCCCACTTCATGGCCAATAACTCCCGATTACCCACGTCATAATTACGTTCAGTAGGAGAAAATTTTCGAGAGAAAAAGGCACAAGGGTTACTTTTAGAGGTCTCTGGATCTTTTTGGGACAAAACGGCACCTGCCCCAATTTCAGAGGCATCAACCTCCACCTGAAATGGCAGAGAAACATCAGGCTGCCGTAGAACAGGAGCAGAAGTGAATCTCTGCTTAAGTTCCTGAAACGCAGAGACTGCCTCAGGAGGCCAATTCACCACATCAGAACCCTTTCTGGTCAAATCAGTTAATGGTTTAACAATAACAGAGAAATTACCAATAAATTTACGATAAAAATTGGCAAAACCCAAAAATCTCTGAAGAGCCTTTAATGAAGTAGGTTGGACCCAATCACAGATGGCCTGAACCTTGACCGGGTCCATTTCAATAACAGATGGGGACAAAATGAATCCCAGAAATGAGATCTTCTGTACGCCAAAAAGACACTTTGATCCCTTCACATACAGAGCATTCTCTCTCAAAATCTGGAATACAGTTCGAACATGTTTCACATGAGAGTCCCAGTCATTAGAAAAAATCAAGATATCATCCAAATAAACAATCAGAAACTTGTCCACAAAATCCCTGAAAATGTCATTCATGAAGGACTGGAAGACGGAAGGAGCATTAGTGAGCCCAAAGGGCATCACAAGGTACTCAAAATGCCCTTCAGGGGTGTTAAATGCCGTCTTCCATTCATCCCCGTGCTTAATGCGAATAAGGTTATACGCCCCCCTGAGGTCAAGCTTGGTAAACCAAGTAGCGTTTTTCACCCTGGAAAACAGGTCAGAAATCAAGGGTAACGGGTATTGATATTTCACAGTAATATTGTTCAAGAGACGATAATCAATACACGGCCTTAATGAACCATCTTTTTTAGCCACAAAGAAAAAACCGGCACCTAAGGGTGAAGAGGATGGTCTGATATGACCCTTCTCCAATGATTCCTTGATATAAGACCGCATAGCGTCATGTTCAGGTACAGACAAGTTAAAAAGGCGACCCTTAGGGAATTTACTACCTGGCACTAATTCAATAGCGCAGTCATAGCTCCTATGGGGAGGTAAGGATGCAGATTTACTTTCGCTAAACACATCAGAAAAATCAAACAAAAAGTCAGGAACATCCTCAGCCTGGGGGGAGGCAGAAAAAACAGGAGTGTTGGTATTAACACATTGGCAGCCCCAACTGGTTACAGACACAGATTTCCAATCCAAAACAGGATTATGAGACTGTAACCAAGGGAAACCCAGCACGATAATGTCATGCAGATTATATAGAACCAAAAATTTGCAGCACTCCTGGTGATCAGGTTCAACCCTCATTATCACCTGAGTAGAAAACTGGGGTTTATTCTCAGCCAAAGGGGTAGAATCGATCCCCAGTAGGGGAATAGACTTCTGTAGGGGTATCAAGGGAAATCCACAACGTTTAGCAAAATCATAATCCATCAGGTTAATAGCTGCTCCAGAATCAACGAAAGCCTGAGCAGAAAATGAGGACAGAGAGCATATCAGAGTGACAGTTAATAAAAACTTAGTCTGAACACTACCCAAGACAACTGAGCGTGCAAAACGTCTTCCCCGCTTAGGGCAGACTGAAATAGCATGAGAGGCATCACCACAGTAGAAACATAACCCATTGCGCTTTCGAAACTCATGACGCTGTGCCCCAGACACCACTCCATCACACTGCATGGGCTCAGCAGCTGGCTCACAAGGCAACACCACTCCACGCATACTTCTCCGCTCACGCAAACGTCTGTCAATTTGAATCGCTAATGACATAGAATCATTGAGACCAGAGGGGACAGGGAATCCCACCATAACATCCTTTACATTATCCGACAGACCCTTCCGGAAAAGGGCCGCCAAAGCGTCGTCATTCCATTTGGTCAGGACTGCCCACCTACGGAATCTCTGACAGTATAACTCAGCGTCATCAAGCCCCTGATTTAATGCCAACAAGGCTTTTTCAGCTTGATCAGTGACATTAGGCTCATCGTACAATAACCCCAAAGCCTGAAAAAATGCATCAACATCACTCAAAACAGGATCCCCAGGTGTGAGGGAAAAAGCCCAATCCTGAGGATCGCCGCGCAGGAGAGAGATGATAATTTGAACCTGCTGCGCTGCGTTTCCTGAGGACTTAGATTTTAAGGCAAAAAACAATTTACAATTATTTTTGAAATTCTGAAACTTAGCTCGATCCCCTGAAAACAAATCTGGCATGGGAATCCTAGGTTCCACAACAGGCAACCTAGCAAGATATGCAGCAATACTCTGAACCTCAGTGGCAAGCTGATCCACACGGCCAGACAACTGTGCAAACTCCATTGGGAGAAAAGATCCTCCCCAGCACCCAGAGATACAGAGGGAAAAAAAAAAAAAAAAAAATGCAACAAACAGAAAAATATCTCTGACAACTTTTCTTCCTTCAAAATATTTTTTCCCTTCTGTGAGTACCATACAATTTTTATGGCCGGTGATACTGTTATGTTACGGTAGCTGAGGAGTGCAGGTAAAAAAGGAAATACACCAGAGCAGTTGGAAACTATGAGATTGCAGTACCCTGACTAACCACCGCAACTAGAGGCAGCCGTGGAGCGTTCCTACGATGGTCCTAGACGCCTCGTCACAGCCTGAGAAACTAACTACACCTAAAGACAGAAACAGGAAAGCTATCTGCCCCGGAGCAGAACCCCAAAGATAATAGAAAGCCCCCAAACATGTAATGGCGGTTAGACAAGAGGAAATACTGACACAGAAAGAAAATAGTATGAGCAAACGCTGGGCCCAAACTATCTAAATAGAAAAGGATAGGAAGGGTACTTACTGCAATCCCAGAAAACCCTGAAAAACACCAACTTACTAATTTCAAAATCACCTGAGATCACACGACCTCTACCACCTAAATTAGTTCTCTGGTGTAACAAAAACAGCAGCCACTGAAAAAACTGCAAAAAGCAAAAGTACAAAACACAGTGGCTGGACCAAACTGAGAGGGCAAAAGCCCCGGAGGGGACCCAGAAGGCCCCCACAGAAGTGCAGGACAAAATGCAAAAATATAGCAAAAACACACAATAAGAAATTGTCTTATCTGATAGCAGGAGATGCAGACACGACACAGCAGGCTACAAGGGAAACTGGAAAGAAGGATTCAGACCAGAACAATTGATCACCGGCAACCCTGATGGGAAAATGATTCCCTTAAATAAGACCAATCAGTAACACCTGATTCCCAATCCTCACTAGTACCGCTTGTAACCACCAGAGGGAGCCTCTGCTCAGAACTCATCTCAAACCCATTCACAACAGGGTTTATTATGGGGGGAGTGGATGTCCGATGGGGGTTTATTATGGGGGGAGTGGATGTCCGATGAGGGTTTATTATGGGGGGAGTGGATGTCCGATGGAGGTTTATTATGGGGGGAGTGTATGTCCGATGAGGGTTTATTATGGGGGGAGTGGATGTCCGATGGAGGTTTATTATGGGGGGAGTGGATGTCCGATGAGGGTTTATTATGGGGGAGTGGATGTCCGATGGAGGTTTATTATGGGGGGAGTGGATGTCTGATGAGGGTTTATTATGGGGGGGAGTGGATGTCCGATGGAGGTTTATTATGGGGGAGTGGATGTCCGATGAGGGTTTATTATGCGAGAAGTGGATGTCTGATGAGGTTTTATTATGGGGGGAGTGGATGTCTGATGGGGATTTATTATGGGGGGGGAGTGGATGTCCGATGGGGGTTTATTATGGGGGAGTGGATGTCCGATGGAGGTTTATTATGGGGGGAGTGGATGTCTGATGAGGGTTTATTATGGGGGGGAGTGGATGTCCGATGGAGGTTTATTATGGGGGGAGTGGATGTCTAATGGGGGTTTATTATGCGAGAAGTGGATGTCTGATGAGGTTTTATTATGGGGGGAGTGGATGTCTGCTGGGGATTTATTATGGGGGGGAGTGGATGTCCGATGGAGGTTTATTATGGGGGGGAGTGGATGTCTGATGAGGGTTTATTATGGGGGGAGTGGATGTCCGATGGAGGTTTATTATGGGGGGAGTGGATGTCCGATGAGGGTTTATTATGGGGGGAGTGGATGTCCGATGAGGGTTTATTATGGGGGAGTGGATGTCCAATGGGGGTTTATTGGGGGAGTGGATGTCCGATGAAGGTTTATTATGGGGGGAGTGGATGTCCGATGAGGGTTTATTATGGGGGAGTGGATGTCCGATGAGGGTTTATTATGGGGGGAGTGGATGTCCGATGGGGGATTATTATGGGGGAGTGGATGTCCGATGAGGGTTTATTATGGGGGGAGTGGATGTCCGATGAGGGTTTATTATGGGGGAGTGGATGTCCGATGAGGGTTTATTATGGGGGGAGTGGATGTCCGATGGGGGTTTATTATGGGGGGAGTGGATGTCCGATGAAGGTTTATTATGGGGGGAGTGGATGTCCGATGAGGGTTTATTATGGGGGGAGTGGATGTCCGATGGAGGTTTATTATGGGGGGGAGTGGATGTCCGATGAGGGTTTATTATGGGGGGGGAGTGATGTCCGATGAGGGTTTATTATGGGGGAGTGGATGTCCGATGAGGGTTTATTATGGGGGAGTGGATGTCCGATGGAGGTTTATTATGGGGGGAGTGGATGTCTGATGAGGGTTATTATATGGGGGGAGTGGATGTCCGATGGAGGTTTATTATGGGGGGAGTGGATGTCCGATGAGGGTTTATTATGGGGGGAGTGGATGTCCGATGGAGGTTTTATTATGGGGGGAGTGGATGTCGATGGGGTTTATTATGGGGGGAGTGGATGTCCGATGGAGGTTTATTATGGGGGGGAGTGGATGTCATGGGGTTTATTATGGAGAGGGATGTCCGATGAGGTTTATTATGGGGAGTGGATGTCTGCTGGGGATTTATTATGGGGGGAGTGGATGTCCGATGGAGGTTTATTATGGGGGGGAGTGGATGTCTGATGAGGGTTTATTATGGGGGAGTGGATGTCCGATGGGGTTTATTATGGGGGAGTGGTGTCCGATGAGGGTTTATTAGGGGGGGAGTGGATGTCCGATGAGGGTTTATTATGGGGGAGTGGATGTCCAATGGGGTTTATTGGGGGAGTGGATGTCCGATGAGGTTTTTTTGGGGGGAGTGGATGCCCGATGAGGGTTTTTTATGGGGGGGGTGGGTTTCCCCCGATGGGGTTTATTATGGGGGGATGGCCCCCGGGGGGGGGTTTTATTAGGGGGGAGGGGACCCCCCGATGGGGGTTTTTTTGGGGGGGAGTGGATGCCGAGGGGGGTTTTTTTTGGGGGGAGTGGATGTCCATGAGGTTTACTATGGGGGGGGGGGATGCCAAGGGGGTTTTTTTATTATGGGGGGATGGTTGCCGAAAAAAAAGGTTTTTAATTTTTGGGGGGGGGGAAATGTCTGATGAGTGTTTATTAGGGGGGGGAGTGGATGTCCAGGGAGGTTTATTTTTGGGGGGAGGGGGGATGTCCGATGGGGGTTTTTTATGCGGGGAAGGGGTTTTGTTGATGGGGTTTTTATTAGGGGGGGAGGGGTGGATGCCCTTATGGGGAAAAAATTAAGGGGGGGGAAGTGGATCCCCCGATGGGGGTTTTTTTTGGGGGAGGGGATGTCCGACGGGGTTTACTATGGGGGGGGGGTTTTCCCGATGGGGGTTTATTATGGGGGATTTGGATTTTCCCAAGGAGGTTTTTTATGGGGGGAGTGGATGTCTGATGGGGGTTTTTTAAATTTTTGGGGGGGGAGGGTTTGGTCCATGGGGGGTTTTTTATGGGGGGAGGGGAAAAGCCAAAGGGGGGTTTATTTTTCGAGAAGGGGAAAGTCTGATGGGGTTTTATTATGGGGGGAGGGGATGCTGGGGGGAAATTTTTTAAGGGGGGGGAAAAAGTGGATTTCCGATGGGGGTTTAAAATTAAAGGGGGGAGTGGATGTCCGGGAGGTTTTTTTAGGGGGGGGATGGTTTGCCCTAAAGGGGGGTTTATTAAGGGGGGGATTATGCCGATGGAGGAAATTTGGGGGGAGGGGAATGCAAAGGGGGTTTAATTTATGCGAGAAGTGGTGTCGATGGGTTTTATTAGGGGGGGGAGGGGAAAGTTGCGGGGATTTTTTAAGGGGGGGGAAGGGGATGTCCATGGAGGTTTTTTTTGGGGGGAGGGGATTCAAAAGGGGGAAAAAAATGGGGGGATGGATGCCGAGGGGTTTAAATTAGGGGGGGAGGGGATGCCCAATGGGGTTTTAAAATTAGGGGGGAGGGGATGTCCGTTAGGGTTTTTTAAAGGGGGAGGGATGCCCAAAGGGGGGTTTTATTGGGGGGGGATGCCGATAAAATTTTTTTATGGGGGGAAGGGGATTCCATGGGGGTTTTTTTTATGGGGGGAGTTGGATGTCCATGGGGGTTTATTAGTGTGGCGCTTCCCAGGGCTGTGGGGCGGGGGGTCAGGGAAATGCTTCCCTAGCCCCAAATTGCCCCACGCCCCCACCCCACGACAAACCGGAGGCAGGGTCCCAATGATGAAAAATGGGGCCCCCATTGGCCCCACGGGGGGAACCCCCCCCCCTGGGCCCGTTCCCGGACTGGGGAAGGGGCAGCGGCCCGGGGAACCCTTTGGGAAAAGCTGAGAAAGGGGGCAAGGGGCGACCTGCGGGGACTAGCAAAACCCCCACAACTTCAGGAAAAGAAAAACCAAAAATTTTACTTAAAGAAACACATTTACAAAAAAACCCAGAACAAAAGCCCGGGGCCCTCCCGATTCCGACATCAGGGGAAGGGTACACAAATCGGGCCACGACGGTGTGAGGAAAATCACGGGTAAATGGGCCCCCAGGGTTATCGGGCCGGGAAATATTTGGGAGGGCCCTTATCTGGGCCCTTAGGCTTTAAAGGCTCAGGGGAAACATAAGACACCGCCCGACAGACTTCAGACAAAGGCGGGGTCATCACGGGTTTGGGTGAAGCCCGGGGGATCACCCGGCACGGGATCTAAAAGGCCTAAACCCCCCCCAAAGGCCTGGGGGCGTACCCCGGGACAGCAGGAGAACATCAACCCCCGGCCGGCCCCAACGAACCCCGCCCGTTTTGGGGGGGGTTTTCAGGGGTTTAAATGAAGTCCAGGGCATCGGGAAAGGGGCCCAAAACAAGGAGGGCCCTTCTCCCAGGCCCACCCTTTAGCACAGGGCCAGAAAGGAAAACTCAAACCCCCGCCCCGGGACAGACTCATCACAGGGTAGCCCCAAGGGGAAAGGGGGCAGAAGGGGGCCGGGTTTTGTCACGGCAAGTGACCGGGGCAGTCTTGGGACGGCGGGTTGTCACAGCAAGTGCCCAGGCAGTCTCGGGACGGGCGGGTTTTTCAGGCTATGACCGGGGCGTCTCGGGACAGGGGGTTGCCGGGTATGACCGGGGCAATTTTGGGAAGCGGGTGTCCGGCAAGTGACCAGGGCAGGCGGGTTGTCCGGCAAGGACCAGGCAGGCGGGTTTTGTCACGAAGTGCCCAGGCAGGCGGTTGTCACGGCAAGTGCCCAGGGCAGTCTCTGGGACAGGGGTTTCACGGCAATCCAGGCAGTCTCTGGGACAGGCAGGTTGCACGGCAAGTGACCAGGCAGTCTTAGACAGGTTTTGTCACAGTAATGACCGGGCAGCTCTGACAGGCAGGTAATACGCCCTATAGGGTGGACCCCCCGGGTAGGCTGCAGTGGATGGAGATAACGCTCCAGGGACAGGCAAGGCGGGGATTCTGCGATGATTCCGAACTCCGGATGGAGCTCAGTGGGATGGCAGATACGCCCTAGGTGAGCAGGCAAGACCCCGGGGGACTTGCAGATGACGTCCAACCCTGGAAGGAACTGCAGACGGATGGCGATAGGCAACCGAAGGTAACAGACGGTAACGGAATCGGGACTGATGGCTGAAACAGAGTTGACTGCACAGGAACAACAGGAACACGGTTGGAACAAGATCAGGAACACGACAGGAACAAGGACTGGTCTCAGGGGGTCAGGAAAACGGACGGAACAGGATTGAATCACAGGGAAAACGGGCTGGAACACAGGCCCGGGGCTCCCGGACCCTTTTGGGACCGTCAGCAGGGGCCCCGGGCCCTCTGGCATGTCGGCAATCCGGGCATCAGGCAAAAAGGATAGGATCCGGGCATTGAATGGTCGTCGGACACGGGCTCAGCCAGGTCATCCCCAGGATCCGGGCTCTGGCAGCGACCTGAAAAAAAGGAAAAAACCCCCCGGGCTGGGGCAAGCCCCGCCCGCTAAGGGCTGACCGGGGGTTGCAAAAGAAACTGAGCACAGAGTAAAAGAAAAAATCAGCAACACCGGACTCCCCCTTCCAAAATGAACTCAGGGAAATAGCAAGGATTCACGTCACTGGCCAGGGCTGGGCCGCAGGATTCAGGGAAAATAACACAAGGAACAGTTCAGACATTCAGGTACAGGTGCGATCCAGGATCAGGGGTTCCCGGGAATTAGACACAGAAGGAAAGCGGTTTAAAAAGCCTCGGGAACGCGATCTGGTAATCACCCCCCCAGAAAGGGGAAACAAAAACACATTCAGACATTCAGGTCCCCCGGTTTTTAGATCCAGGATCGGGGAACAAGAAACACAAAAAACGGGGAATCAGCCTCCAAGCGCAATTTCAGACAGGAGCTGAACACAACCACATCCGGCTAGGCGGGGGATTCAGTGTGGTTTAAATGTGAAGTTTTTGGGCAACCCCCACTAGGCTGGGGAAAATTTTATATATTCCTTCACACGATAGTGGAGCAGTAATTTTAGTAAACACCAAAATCCACAAAAAGAAACAGGTGGGCCGCGCCCCTTGCAAGCCAACAGCCAACACGGGGGAACCAAAAAGGGTCGCCAACCAGCAAAATCATCACCACTGCAGAGGACCTTGCAAGCTACACGGCTTAAGCAAGCCCAGGAACCGCACATGCGGGCGGTAAAAGCAAAGCAGGGGACCCTCACGCAAGGGGGGTACCAGAAGAGCCGGGGAATGACAGCATCCAATAATTTAAAAGACAAATTTTCCCCGCTGGTTAGGGGAAAGGAGCAAAAGGGTTAATGCAAAAAACACAAAAATAACGCTGGAAAACAAAATACAACAATACCAGCGTTTTCATTTGGGGGGAGTGGGGTCCGATGGGGGGTTATTATGGGGGGAGTGGATTCCGATGAGGGTTTTATAGGGGGGGGGGATGTCCGATGAGGGTTTTTTTTTTGGGGGGAGTGGATGTCCTTTAGGGTTTTTTTGGGGGAGGGATTCCGATGGGGGTATTAAGGGGGGAGTGGATTCCGTGAAGGTTATTATGGGGGAGGGATGTCCGAGAGGGTTTATAAGGGGGAGTGGATGTCCAAGGAGGTTTATTATGGGGGGATGGGGGTTCCCGATGAGGTTTTTATGGGGGGGATGGGTGTCCATGAGGGTTTTTTAGGGGGGGGGTGAAGTCCGAAGGGTTTAATATGGGGGAGGGGTGTCCCCATGGGGTTTTTTATGGGGGATGGATGTTGAAAAGAGGTTTATTTTGGGGGGGGATGGATGTCCGATGGAGGTTTATTATGGGGGGGTGGATGTCCCATGAGGTTTATTATGCGGAAGTGGGGCTTTATGAGGTTTATTTTGGGGGGGTGGATGTTGTGGGATTTTTAGGGGGGGGTGGATGTCCGATGGGGGGTTTTTTATGGGATGGATGTCCCATGAGGGTTTTTTAGGGGGGATGGATTCCGATGGAGGTTTATTAAAGGGGGAGTGATGTCCGATACGTTTTAATATGGGGGGGATGTCCCATGGGGGTTTATTATGGGGGGGGGTGGATTTTGATGGGGTTTATTAGGGGGGAGTGGATGCCGATGGGGTTTATTAGGGGGGTGATGTCTGAGAGGGTTATTATGGGGGGTGGGTGTTGATGGGGGGGTTTTTTAAAGCGAGAATGGAGTCTGATGAGGTTTTATTATGGGGGGATGGGGTGTTGCTGGGGTTTATTATGGGGGGGAGGGTGTCCGGGTGGGGGTTTTTAAGGGGGGGTATGTTGGGGTGAGGTTTTTAAGGGGGGGGGGAGTCCATGGGGGTTTTTTTATGGGGGAGTGGTGTCCCCGGAGGGTTTTTTTAGGGGGGGGTGGATGTCCCCTGAGGGATTTATAGGGGGGGGGATGCCATTTTTATTATGGGGGGGGTGGATGTCCCAAAAGGTTTATTTTGGGGGAGGGGAATGGGGGTTATTATGGGGGAGTGGTTTCCCGATGGGGTTTATTATGGGGGGAGGGGATGCCGAGGGGGTTTATTATGGGGGAGTGGAGCCGATGGGGTTATTGGGGGGGGAGTGGATGCCGTGAGGTTTTTAGGGGGGATTGGAGTCCGAGGGGGGGTTATTTTGGGGGGAGTGGATGCGTGGGGGTTTTTTATGGGGGAGTGGATTCCATGAGGGTTTATTAGGGGGAGGGATGTCCGAGGGGTTATTATGGGGGGGAGTGGAGTCTAGGGGGGGTTTTTGGGGGGGAATGGATTCGATGGGGGTTTTTTATGGGGGGGAGGGGAAATTCCGTTTGGGTTTAATGGGGGGGGGGGGGAGTCCATGGGTTTAAAAAGGGGGGAGGGATGTCCGATGGGGTTTTTATTATGGGGGGAGGATGTCCAGGGGTTTATTAGGGGAGTGGACCGATGGGGGTTTTTTTAAATGGGGGGATGGATGCCGAGGGGGGTTTATTATGGGGGGAGATGCCGAGGGGGTTTTATTAGGGGGGGTGATTCGAGAGGGTTTTTTATGGGGGAGTGGATGCCCGAGGGGGTTATTTATGGGGGGGTTTCCCCAAAGGGGGTTTATTAGGGGGGAGTGGATGTCCGATGGGGTTTTTTTGGGGGGGAGTGGGCCCAAGGGTTTATTATGGGGGAGGGGATGTCCGATGGAGGTTTATATGGGGGGAGTGGTTTCGATGAGGTTTATTATGGGGGAGGGGAAATTCGAGGGGGGTTTTTTAAAAGGGGGAGTGGATTTTTATGGGTTTATTAGGGGGGGGAGGGGAGCCCGGGGGGTTTATTATGGGAAAAAGGGGGCCGATGAGGTTTTTTTGGGGGGAGTGGATGCGTGGGGTTTATTATGGGGGGGAGTGGATGCCCCGAGAGGTTTATTATGGGGGGGTGGTTTTATGGGGTTTATTAGGGGGGGAAATGGATGCCCGAGGGGTTTTTATTAGGGGGGATGGATGTCATGGGGTTTTATTATGGGGGAGTGGGTCGAGGGGGTTTTATTATGGGGGGGAGTGGATGCCCAAAAAGGGGGTTTATTAGGGGGAGTGGATGCCGTGGGGTTTATTTGGGGGGGAGGGGTTTCCCGATGGGGTTTTATTATGGGGGGAGGATTCCGATGAGGGTTTTTTAGGGGGGAGGAGTCCGATGGGGTTTATTTATGGGGGGGTGGATTCCAAATAGGTTTAAAATGGGGGGAGGGATGTCCGGGGAGGTTAATGGGGGGAGTGGTGCGAGGGGGGTTTTAAATTGGGGGGGAGTGGGCCGATGGGGTTTTTTATGGGGGAGGATGTCCGAAAGGGTTATTAGGGGGGATGGATGCCCATGGGGGTTTTTTAGGGGGGATGGATGTCTGGGGGTTTTTTTGGGGGG
>JARQOD010006709.1:0-41803 GCA_033576555.1 Oophaga sylvatica | reverse complement strand
GGGGCTGGAGTATAAGGGGTGTGGTCTCATCATATCAGTGATGTCATCACCGGGGGCGGGGCTGATAACCTCTCACATGTATACAGGCAGGTTGTCAGCAGTGATAGATGAGGGGCGGGGCTGGAGTATAAGGGGTGTGGTCTCATCATTATATCAGTGATGTAATCACCGGGGGCGGGGCTGATAACCTCTCACATGTATGCAGGCTGGTTATCAGCAGTGAAAGATGAGGGGGCGGGCTGGAGTATAAGGGGTGTGGTCTCATTATATCAGTGATGTCATCACCGGGGCGGGGCTGATAACCTCTCACATGTATACAGGCAGGTTGTCAGTCAGCGGTGATGAGGGGCGGGGCTGGAGTATAAGGGGTGTGGTCTCATTATATCAGTGATGTCATCATCGGGGGCGGGGCTGATAACCTCTCACATGTATACAGGCAGGTTGTCAGCGGTGATAAATGACGGGCGGGGCTGGAGTATAAGGGGTGTGGTCTCATCATATCAGTGATGTCATCACCGGGGCGGGGCTGATAACCTCTCACATGTATACAGGCAGGTTGTCAGCAGTGATAGATGAGGGGCGGGGCTGGAGTATAAGGGGTGTGGTCTCATCATTATATCAGTGATGTCATCACCGGGGGCAGGGCTGATAACCTCACATGTATACAGGCTGGTTGTCTTCAGTGATAGATGAGGGGCGGGGCTGGAGTATAAGGGGTGTGGTCTCATTATATCAGTGATGTCATCACGGGGGCGGGGCTGATAACCTCTCACATGTATACAGGCAGGTTGTCAGCGGTGATAGATGAGGGGCGGGGCTGGAGTATAAGGGGTGTGGTCTCATTATATCAGTGATGTCATCATCGGGGGCGGGGCTGATAACCTCTCACATGTATACAGGCAGGTTGTCAGCAGTGATAGAGGAGGGGCTTGTGCTGGAGTATAAGGGGTGTGGTCTCATTATATCAGTGATGTCATCATCGGGGGCGGGGCTGATAACCTCTCACATGTATACAGGCAGGTTGTCAGCGGTGATAGATGAGGGGCGGGGCTGGAGTATAAGGGGTGTGGTCTCATTATATCAGTGATGTCATCATCGGGGGCGGGGCTGATAACCTCTCACATGTATACAGGCAGGTTGTCAGCAGTGATAGATGAGGGCGGGGCTGGAATATAAGGGGTGTGGTCTCATCATTATATCAGTGATGTCATCACCGGGGCGGGGCTGATAACCTCTCACATGTATACAGGCAGGTTGTCAGCAGTGATAGATGAGGGGCGGGGCTGGAGTATAAGGGGTGTGGTCTCATCATTATATCAGTGATGTCATCACTGGGGGCGGCGCTGATAACCTCTCACATGTATACAGGCGGGTTGTCAGCAGTGATAGATGAGGGCGGGGCTGGGGTATAAGGGGTGTGGTTTCATATCAGTGATGACATCACCGGGGGCGGGACTGATAACCTCTCACATGTATACAGGTATGTTTTCAGCAGTGATAGATGAGGGGCGGGCTGGAGTATAAGGGGTGTGGTCTCGTCATTATATCAGTGATGTCATCATCGGGGGCGGGGCTGATAACCTCTCACATGTATACAGTATGTTTTCAGCAGTGATATATGAGGGGCGGGGCTGGAGTATAAGGGGTGTGGTCTCATCATTATATCAGTGATGTCATCACCGGGGGCGGGGCTGATAACCTCTCACATGTATACAGTCAGGGTGTCAGCAGTGATAGATGAGGGGCGGGGCTGGGGTATAAGGGGTGTGGTCTCATCATTATATCAGTGATGTCATCACTGGGGTGGGGCTGATAACCTCTCACATGTATACAGGCAGGTTGTCAGCAGTGATAGATGAGGGGCGGGGCTGGAGTATAAGGGTGTGGTCTCATCATTATATCAGTGATGTCATCACCGGGGGCAGGGCTGATAACCTCACATGTATACAGGCTGGTTGTCTTCAGTGATAGATGAGGGGCGGGGCTGGAGTATAAGGGGTGTGGTCTCATTATATCAGTGATGTCATCACGGGGGCGGGGCTGATAACCTCTCACATGTATACAGGCAGGTTGTCAGCGGTGATAGATGAGGGGCGGGGCTGGAGTATAAGGGGTGTGGTCTCATTATATCAGTGATGTCATCATCGGGGGCGGGGCTGATAACCTCTCACATGTATACAGGCAGGTTGTCAGCAGTGATAGAGGGGGCTTGTGCTGGAGTATAAGGGGTGTGGTCTCATTATATCAGTGATGTCATCATCGGGGGCGGGGCTGATAACCTCTCACATGTATACAGGCAGGTTGTCAGCGGTGATAGATGAGGGCGGGCTGGAGTATAAGGGGTGTGGTCTCATTATATCAGTGATGTCATCATCGGGGGCGGGGCTGATAACCTCTCACATGTATACAGGCAGGTTGTCAGCAGTGATAGATGAGGGCGGGGCTGGAATATAAGGGGTGTGGTCTCATCATTATATCAGTGATGTCATCACCGGGGGCGGGGCTGATAACCTCTCACATGTATACAGGCAGGTTGTCAGCAGTGATAGATGAGGGGCGGGGCTGGAGTATAAGGGGTGTGGTCTCATCATTATATCAGTGATGTCATCACTGGGGGCGGCGCTGATAACCTCTCACATGTATACAGGCGGGTTGTCAGCAGTGATAGATGAGGGGCGGGGCTGGGGTATAAGGGGTGTGGTTTCATATCAGTGATGACATCACCGGGGGCGGGACTGATAACCTCTCACATGTATACAGGTATGTTTTCAGCAGTGATAGATGAGGGGCGGGGCTGGAGTATAAGGGGTGTGGTCTCGTCATTATATCAGTGATGTCATCATCGGGGCGGGGCTGATAACCTCTCACATGTATACAGGTATGTTTTCAGCAGTGATATATGAGGGGCGGGGCTGGAGTATAAGGGGTGTGGTCTCATCATTATATCAGTGATGTCATCACCGGGGGCGGGGCTGATAACCTCTCACATGTATACAGTCAGGGTGTCAGCAGTGATAGATGAGGGGCGGGGCTGGGGTATAAGGGTGTGGTCTCATCATTATATCAGTGATGTCATCACTGGGGGGGGGGCTGATAACCTCTCACATGTATACAGGCAGATTGTCAGCAGTGATAGATGAGAGGCGGGGCTGGAGTATAAGGGTGTGGTCTCATCATTATATCAGTGATGTCATCACCGGGGGCGGGGCTGATAACTTCACATGTATACAGGCAGGTTGTCAGCAGTGATAGATGAGGGGCGCCAGCATCAGTGACTAGCGCTGACGTCACTGATACTCCGCTCATTCACAGGCTGACCCGCGGTGAACTCTGCAGCGTGGGAAAATGAACAGGTATTTTCCCACGCTGAAGAGTTCACCGCGGGTCAGCCTGTGAGTTAGCGGAGCATGAGTGACGTAAGTGCTAGTCACTGATGCTGCCGCCGGCATCTTCTCATTCATTCCTCAGTGGTTACAGCCGGGCTGGTCGCATTAGCACCGCTCCTGGTTGTAAACTGTTTAACCCCTTGAGATGGATTGCAGCGTGGGACTGACTGTACACCGCACAGGTATGGGGATATTGTTAGTTTTTTATTTATTTATTTTTTACAGGAGATCGAGGGCTTCGCTTGGATTAGCAGAAGAATAAAGATGGCAAAAATGTGTGGTCTGTGATTTCATTAAAAGACTTTATTCTACCTGTGTGTGTGTTTATTTAACCATTTCACAACTTCAGGGTTAATGATGGATAGGTGTCTTATTGACACCTACCCATTACTAAGCCAGGCTTTATGTCACCTTACAATATAAAGGTGACATTAACCCCCTATTACTCCATATGCCACCACTACAGGGCAATGGGAAGAGAGAGGCTAAAGGCACTGTCACACTTAGCGATCGCACTAGTGATCACGACAAGGACACGACCTGGCGAGATCGTTGGTGCGATCGCTATGTAATCGCTAGTTAGCTTCCAAACACAACTCATCAGCGATCTGTATAACGAGCTCTGCGGTCGTTGGGAAAATCTAGTCCCGCCTGCGACGCTGGTGAAGTCGTTCATAAAGGGTGTCACATTCAGCGATTCAGGCTCACCAGCGGACACCAACGACCAAAAAACGGCTCAGAACATTCATAAGCGATCAGCGACATCTCAGCAGGGGCCACATCGCTGCTACATGTCACACACAGCTAAGTCGCTAACGAGATCGCTACTGCATCATAAAATCGGTGACTCTTTAGCGATCTCGCTTAGTGTGACAGTACCTTTAGTGCCAGAATTGTCGGCATCTTACAGATGCACCTTTTTTGGGGTGGCTGGGGGCAGATGTTTGTAGCCAAGGGTGTGGGGGGCAATAAGTATGGTCCATTTCTAGGCTATTAATATCTGCCATCAGTCGCTGGCTTTCCCTCTCTGGCGAAGAAAATTGCACGGGAGCCCACGCCATTTTTTTCTGAGAATACCTCCTTTTATGAAATACATACAGCTCCCAAATTTTACACACACATAGTACTAACAGTAGTAGTCAGTGACATATATAAATCTAAATGTTCTGCAGTGGTTTACTGTATGTAAACCATGTCTCCTATCCTGTCGGCTTCCGCAGAGATTCTGCAGGAGCAGACAAATTAATTAACGGCTATTCTATCTCTCTCTCTATGAAATATATATATATACAGTACAGACCAAAAGTTTGGACACACCTCATTCAACGATTTTTCTGTATTTTCATGACTATGAAGATTGTATAATCACACTGAAGGCATCAAACCTATGAATTATCACATGTGGAATTATACATTACACTTTACAAAAAAGTGTGAAACAACTGAAAATATGTCTTATATTCTAGGTTCTTCACCTTTTGCTTTGATGACTGCTTTGCAGGCAGAAAAGGTGAACGGATGGACTCTACATGCCTGGTTCCCACCGTGAAGCATGGAGGAGGAGGTGTGATGGTGTGGGGGGTGCTTTGCTGGTGACATTGTTGGGGATTATTCATAATTGAAGGCATAGTGAACCAGCATGGCTACCACAGCATCTTGCAGCAGCATGCTATTCCATCCGGTTTGCGTTTAGTTGGACCATCATTTATTTTTCAACAGGACAATGACCCCAAACACCTCCAGGCTGTGTAAGGGCTATTTGACCAAGAAGGAGAGTGTTGGATGCTACACCAGATGACCTGGCCTCCACAGTCACCAGACCTGAACCCAATCCAGATGGTTTGGGGTGAGCTGGACCGCTCACCGCTTCAATTCTGAATAATCCACAACAGTGTCACCAGCAAAGCCCCCCCACACATCACACCACCTCCTCCATGCTTCAAGGTGGGAACCAGGCATGTAGAGTCCATCCGTTCACCTTTTCTGTGTGCAAAGCAGTCATCAAAGCAAAAGGTGAAGAACCTAGAATATAAGACATATTTTCAGTTGTTTCACACTTTTTTGTAAAGTGTAATGTATAATTCCACATGTGATAATTCATAGTTTTGATGTCTTCAGTGTGAATGTACAATTTTCACAGTCATGAAAATACAGAAAAATCATTGAATGAGGTGTGTCCAAACTTTTGGTCTGTACTGTATATGTTTTGATGAATATTTCAGCCCACTGATCAGCTAAATGTCTGTTTTGCAAGGGTGCGAGAAAATCACGGCATACGGATGCCACACGGATACTTAGATGCGATGAAATCGCATCCTCGCATTGAAAACGGATTACATACGGATCACTGTTCATGAAACATTGATGCGATTCTCGGCCGTCAAAATCGGAGCGATTTTTTATACGTTAAGTGTGACGCCGGCCTTATTCGTACACTGGTAACTCTTGCACCAGTTCCCAATGTCTCCTAATAGATAACACCTGCCTCCTGACTACATGTCTATGGATTTCATGTCCTGCACTGACGTGCTGTGAACAGCAGGTGGTGCCACTGTCATATACCATAAATCCCACTTTTTGCGCTGACTCTAGAACGTGATCCTGTAGTTTCAGTGATGTTCTGTTTGGCCCAAGTTGTGATGGTTGGGGTGCAGCAGCGGACCCCCCACTATCACTGGGTCTAGGGGGGCAAGAGTGGCTGTGAGCGGTACACCGGCTCGTGTACTTCTGTGACGTCCCCTCATCCATCAATTCCCTGATGTCACCTGTACAGATCCACTGTCACACAAGGCAGTGATAAGTGGAGTGCAGGGTGGGGTGTCACAGCCCCTCCAATGCCTCTACGGGGGTCTGCATTGAATATACTATGTAAGAAGTGTGGAGGAGCACTAAGCCCCTGTGTGCAGAGATAGCCGGGATCTGCTTACCTTATCCCCTCTCCCTTCTGGACCTTTACCCACTGCTCCACCTGGCCCATCACACTCTTCCTCTGCACTTGTTGCTCAGGATTTGCGGCTGCAGGAAAGCGTCTTTTATAGGTGTCGGTCCCGTTTTGCTCGTGGGCTCCGTTGCTCACCCGGAAGGATGGGGGGAGGGTCCCATTTCTCTCAATGATCTGGGGCTGAGGCGTCTGTGACACATGGGGTCTGTAGGACTTGGAGAAGTCTGTGAATGCTGAGGGCCGGCCGTTGGACAGGAGGGAGGTTGTGATCTTTCCGCCATTAGAATTGAGGGTGTTCTGTTGGGCAACATAGGTCTCTTGAGTGCTCTCCCGGGTGCTCTCTTGAGTGCTCTCTCGGGACCTGGGGTCTTGGGATCGCTGCTTCTCTTGCACACCTTGGTGCGTGTCCCCCATATTCGGGGCCTGGCCCCTCTTACTTGTGTCCCGGCAGCGCCCCTGCCCCCCGTGTCTCTCTGCGGAGCCTCCTCTGTAGAGCTTCGCCTCGGCTCCTCTGGCCGCTGATATTCGCTTCGTGCCTGGATTTCTTCGGGTTTTGCATAGTTTGAGAAAGATTCGATGTGGTCGTTCTCCAGTGATGGTGGCCACTCCATGTCCACAAGCTCCCTGCAAGAAACAGCTAAGAATGAGGCTGATGGGCGCGCTCCATGGCCTACGGTTGGCATGGCGGAGGGGCAGTGGTGTGCGGCAGGGGGAAGGTTACACGCAGGGACACTCGCGGCCGGCCGGGGACTGCAGACAATCAGCGTCCGGACCCATCGGCAGCCTCATTACTGCTGAGCTCAGGGCTTCCAGTGCCCGGACAATGTATGGACGCGTCCCTGACTGCGGAGGGAGAAGAGCGGGTGACAGCACCCAGCAGCGGGTGACAGCACGCAGCCAATAGTCAGCAACGCGCGGGCGGCTCTAAAGTCAACGGGACAATTAACCAGGAAAAAAAGTCCGGGGGTGAAGGAGTCAACACACAGCAGAGGGTAAGCACTGACACCGGCGGGCCTGCACAGCTTCCTGCAGGCGTGACGGGCAGTAAAGACAGACACCCCAGTCACGGGGGCTGCACAGCTTCCTGCAGGTGTGACGGGGCAGTAAAGACAGACACCCCAGTCACGGGGGCTGCACAGCTTCCTGCAGGTGTGACGGGGCAGTAAAGACAGACACCCCAGTCACGGGGGGCTGCACAGCTTCCTGCAGGTGTGACGGGCAGTAAAGACAGACACCCCAGTCACGGGGACTGCACAGCTTCCTGCAGGTGTGACGGGCAGTAAAGACAGACACCCCAGTCACGGGGGGCAGCACAGCTTCCTGCAGGTGTGACGGGCAGTAAAGACAGACACCCCAGTCACGGGGGGCTGCACAGCTTCCTGCAGGTGTGACGGGCAGTAAAGACAGACACCCCAGTCACGGGGGGCTGCACAGCTTCCTGCAGGTGTGACGGGGCAGTAAAGACAGACACCCCAGTCACGGGGGGCAGCACAGCTTCCTGCAGGTGTGACGGGCAGTAAAGACAGACACCCCAGTCACGGGGACTGCACAGCTTCCTGCAGGTGTGACGGGGCAGTAAAGACAGACACCCCAGTCACGGGGGCTGCACAGCTTCCTGCAGGTGTGACGGGGCAGTAAAGACAGACACCCCAGTCACGGGGGCTGCACAGCTTCCTGCAGGTGTGACGGGGCAGTAAAGACAGACACCCCAGTCACGGGGGCTGCACAGCTTCCTGCAGGTGTGACGGGCAGTAAAGACAGACACCCCAGTCACGGGGACTGCACAGCTTCCTGCAGGTGTGACGGGGCAGTAAAGACAGACACCCCAGTCACGGGGGCTGCACAGCTTCCTGCAGGTGTGACGGGGCAGTAAAGACAGACACCCCAGTCACGGGGGCTGCACAGCTTCCTGCAGGTGTGACGGGGCAGTAAAGACAGACACCCCAGTCACGGGGGGCTGCACAGCTTCCTGCAGGTGTGACGGGCAGTAAAGACAGACACCCCAGTCACGGGGACTGCACAGCTTCCTGCAGGTGTGACGGGCAGTAAAGACAGACACCCCAGTCACGGGGGGCAGCACAGCTTCCTGCAGGTGTGACGGGCAGTAAAGACAGACACCCCAGTCACGGGGGGCTGCACAGCTTCCTGCAGGTGTGACGGGCAGTAAAGACAGACACCCCAGTCACGGGGGGCTGCACAGCTTCCTGCAGGTGTGACGGGGCAGTAAAGACAGACACCCCAGTCACGGGGGGCAGCACAGCTTCCTGCAGGTGTGACGGGCAGTAAAGACAGACACCCCAGTCACGGGGGGCAGCACAGCTTCCTGCAGGTGTGACGGGCAGTAAAGACAGACACCCCAGTCACGGGGGGCTGCACAGCTTCCTGCAGGTGTGACGGGCAGTAAAGACAGACACCCCAGTCACGGGGGGCAGCACAGCTTCCTGCAGGTGTGACGGGCAGTAAAGACAGACACCCCAGTCACGGGGGGCTGCACAGCTTCCTGCAGGTGTGGACGGGCAGTAAAGACAGACACCCCAGTCACGGGGGGCAGCACAGCTTCCTGCAGGTGTGACGGGCAGTAAAGACAGACACCCCAGTCACGGGGGGCTGCACAGCTTCCTGCAGGTGTGACGGGCAGTAAAGACAGACACCCCAGTCACGGGGGGCTGCACAGCTTCCTGCAGGTGTGACGGGGCAGTAAAGACAGACACCCCAGTCACGGGGGGCTGCACAGCTTCCTGCAGGTGTGACGGGGCAGTAAAGACAGACACCCCAGTCACGGGGGGCTGCACAGCTTCCTGCAGGTGTGACGGGCAGTAAAGACAGACACCCCAGTCACGGGGGCTGCACAGCTTCCTGCAGGTGTGACGGGCAGTAAAGACAGACACCCCAGTCACGGGGGGCTGCACAGCTTCCTGCAGGTGTGACGGGGCAGTAAAGACAGACACCCCAGTCACGGGGGCTGCACAGCTTCCTGCAGGTGTGACGGGCAGTAAAGACAGACACCCCAGTCACGGGGGCTGCACAGCTTCCTGCAGGTGTGACGGGCAGTAAAGACAGACACCCCAGTCACGGGGGGCTGCACAGCTTCCTGCAGGTGTGACGGGCAGTAAAGACAGACACCCCAGTCACGGGGGCTGCACAGCTTCCTGCAGGTGTGACGGGGCAGTAAAGACAGACACCCCAGTCACGGGGGCTGCACAGCTTCCTGCAGGTGTGACGGGCAGTAAAGACAGACACCCCAGTCACGGGGCTGCACAGCTTCCTGCAGGTGTGACGGGGCAGTAAAGACAGACACCCCAGTCACGGGGGCTGCACAGCTTCCTGCAGGTGTGACGGGCAGTAAAGACAGACACCCCAGTCACGGGGCTGCACAGCTTCCTGCAGGTGTGACGGGCAGTAAAGACAGACACCCCAGTCACGGGGCTGCACAGCTTCCTGCAGGTGTGACGGGGCAGTAAAGACAGACACCCCAGTCACGGGGCTGCACAGCTTCCTGCAGGTGTGACGGGCAGTAAAGACAGACACCCCAGTCACGGGGGCTGCACAGCTTCCTGCAGGTGTGACGGGCAGTAAAGACAGAACCCCAGTCACGGGGCTGCACAGCTTCCTGCAGGTGTGACGGGCAGTAAAGACAGACACCCAGTCACGGGGCGCACAGCTTCCTGCAGGTGTGACGGGCAGTAAAGACAGACACCCAGTCACGGGGGCTGCACAGCTTCCTGCAGGTGTGACGGGCAGTAAGACAGACACCCAGTCACGGGGCTGCACAGCTTCCTGCAGGTGTGACGGGCAGTAAAGACAGACACCCCAGTCACGGGGACTGCACAGCTTCCTGCAGGTGTGACGGGCAGTAAAGACAGACACCCCAGTCACGGGGGCTGCACAGCTTCCTGCAGGTGTGACGGGGCAGTAAAGACAGACACCCCAGTCACGGGGGCTGCACAGCTTCCTGCAGGTGTGACGGGCAGTAAAGACAGGCACCCCAGTCACGGGGGGCTGCACAGCTTCCTGCAGGCGTGACGGGCAGTAAAGACAGGCACCCCAGTCACGGGGGCTGCACAGCTTCCTGCAGGCGTGACGGGCAGTAAAGACAGGCACCCCAGTCACGGGGGGCTGCACAGCTTCCTGCAGGCGTGACGGGGCAGTAAAGACAGACACCCCAGTCACGGGGACTGCACAGCTTCCTGCAGGCGTGACGGGGCAGTAAAGACAGACACCCCAGTCACGGGGGCTGCACAGCTTCCTGCAGGTGTGACGGGCAGTAAAGACAGACACCCCAGTCACGGGGACTGCACAGCTTCCTGCAGGCGTGACGGGCAGTAAAGACAGGCACCCCAGTCACGGGGGGCTGCACAGCTTCCTGCAGGTGTGACGGGCAGTAAAGACAGACACCCCAGTCACGGGGGCTGCACAGCTTCCTGCAGGTGTGACGGGGCAGTAAAGACAGACACCCCAGTCACGGGGGGCTGCACAGCTTCCTGCAGGTGTGACGGGCAGTAAAGACAGACACCCCAGTCACGGGGGGCTGCACAGCTTCCTGCAGGTGTGACGGGCAGTAAAGACAGACACCCCAGTCACGGGGACTGCACAGCTTCCTGCAGGTGTGACGGGGCAGTAAAGACAGACACCCCAGTCACAGGGACTGCACAGCTTCCTGCAGGTGTGACGGGGCAGTAAAGACAGACACCCCAGTCACGGGGGGCTGCACAGCTTCCTGCAGGTGTGACGGGCAGTAAAGACAGACACCCCAGTCACGGGGGGCTGCACAGCTTCCTGCAGGCGTGACGGGGCAGTAAAGACAGACACCCCAGTCACGGGGCTGCACAGCTTCCTGCAGGTGTGACGGGCAGTAAAGACAGACACCCCAGTCACGGGGGCTGCACAGCTTCCTGCAGGTGTGACGGGGCAGTAAAGACAGACACCCCAGTCACGGGGGGCTGCACAGCTTCCTGCAGGTGTGACGGGCAGTAAAGACAGACACCCCAGTCACGGGGGGCTGCACAGCTTCCTGCAGGTGTGACGGGCAGTGAAGACAGACACCCCAGTCACGGGGACTGCACAGCTTCCTGCAGGTGTGACGGGGCAGTAAAGACAGACACCCCAGTCACGGGGGGCTGCACAGCTTCCTGCAGGTGTGACGGGCAGTAAAGACAGACACCCCAGTCACGGGGGGCTGCACAGCTTCCTGCAGGTGTGACGGGGCAGTAAGACAGACACCCCAGTCACGGGACTGCACAGCTTCCTGCAGGTGTGACGGGCAGTAAAGACAGACACCCCAGTCACGGGGGGCTGCACAGCTTCCTGCAGGCGTGACGGGGCAGTAAAGACAGACACCCAGTCACGGGGGCTGCACAGCTTCCTGCAGGTGTGACGGGCAGTAAAGACAGACACCCCAGTCACGGGGGCTGCACAGCTTCCTGCAGGTGTGACGGGGCAGTAAAGACAGACACCCCAGTCACGGGGGGCTGCACAGCTTCCTGCAGGTGTGACGGGCAGTAAAGACAGACACCCCAGTCACGGGGGCTGCACAGCTTCCTGCAGGTTGTGACGGGCAGTAAAGACAGACACCCCAGTCACGGGGGCTGCACAGCTTCCTGCAGGTGTGACGGGGCAGTAAAGACAGACACCCCAGTCAGGGGGGGCTGCACAGCTTCCTGCAGGTGTGACGGGCAGTAAAGACAGACACCCCAGTCACGGGGGCTGCACAGCTTCCTGCAGGTGTGACGGGCAGTAAAGACAGACACCCCAGTCACGGGGGCTGCACAGCTTCCTGCAGGTGTGACGGGCAGTAAAGACAGACACCCCAGTCACGGGGGCTGCACAGCTTCCTGCAGGCGTGACGGGCAGTAAAGACAGACACCCCAGTCACGGGGGCTGCACAGCTTCCTGCAGGTGTGACGGGCAGTAAAGACAGACACCCCAGTCACGGGGGACTGCACAGCTTCCTGCAGGTGTGACGGGGCAGTAAAAGACAGGGCACACCCCAGTCACAGGGTACTGCACAGCTTCCTGCAGGTGTGACGGGGCAGTAAAGACAGACACCCCAGTCACGGGGCTGCACAGCTTCCTGCAGGTGTGACGGGCAGTAAAGACAGACACCCCAGTCACAGGGGGCTGCACAGCTTCCTGCAGGTGTGACGGGGCAGTGAAGACAGACACCCCAGTCACGGGGGGCTGCACAGCTTCCTGCAGGTGTGACGGGGCAGTGAAGACAGACACCCCAGTCACAGGGGGGCTGCACAGCTTCCTGCAGGTGTGACGGGGCAGTAAAGACAGACACCCCAGTCACGGGGGGCTGCACAGCTTCCTGCAGGTGTGACGGGCAGTAAAGACAGACACCCCAGTCACGGGGGGCTGCACAGCTTCCTGCAGGCGTGACGGGGCAGTAAAGACAGACACCCCAGTCACGGGGGCTGCACAGCTTCCTGCAGGTGTGACGGGGGCAAGTTTAAAGACAGAGACGACCCCAGTCACGGGGGGCTGCACAGCTTCCTGCAGGTGTGACGGGCAGTAAAGACAGACACCCCAGTCACGGGGACTGCACAGCTTCCTGCAGGTGTGACGGGGCAGTAAAGACAGACACCCCAGTCACGGGACTGCACAGCTTCCTGCAGGTGTGACGGGGCAGTAAAGACAGACACCCCAGTCACGGGGCTGCACAGCTTCCTGCAGGTGTGACGGGCAGTAAAGACAGACACCCCAGTCAAGGGGGCTGCACAGCTTCCTGCAGGTGTGACGGGGCAGTGAAGACAGACACCCCAGTCACGGGGGGCTGCACAGCTTCCTGCAGGTGTGTCGACGGGGCAGTAAAGACAGACACCCCAGTCACAGGGACTGCACAGCTTCCTGCAGATGTGACGGGGCAGTAAAGACAGGCACCCCAGTCACGGGGGCTGCACAGCTTCCTGCAGGTGTGACGGGGCAGTGAAGACAGACACCCCAGTCACGGGGGGGCTGCACAGCTTCCTGCAGGTGTGACGGGCAGTAAAGACAGACACCCCAGTCACAGGGGGCTGCACAGCTTCCTGCAGGTGTGACGGGGCAGTGAAGACAGACACCCCAGTCACGGGGGGGCTGCACAGCTTCCTGCAGGTGTGACGGGGCAGTAAAGACAGACACCCCAGTCACAGGGACTGCACAGCTTCCTGCAGATGTGACGGGGCAGTAAAGACAGGCACCCCAGTCACGGGGGGCTGCACAGCTTCCTGCAGGTGTGACGGGCAGTAAAGACAGACACCCCAGTCACGGGGGGCTGCACAGCTTCCTGCAGGTGTGACGGGCAGTAAAGACAGACACCCCAGTCACGGGGGGCTGCACAGCTTCCTGCAGGTGTGACGGGCAGTAAAGACAGACACCCCAGTCACGGGGGGCTGCACAGCTTCCTGCAGGTGTGACGGGCAGTAAAGACAGACACCCAGTCACGGGGGGCTGCACAGCTTCCTGCAGGTGTGACGGGCAGTAAAGACAGACACCCCAGTCACGGGGGGCTGCACAGCTTCCTGCAGGTGTGACGGGCAGTAAAGACAGACACCCCAGTCATGGGGGGCTGCACAGCTTCCTGCAGGTGTGACGGGCAGTAAAGACAGACACCCCAGTCACGGGGACTGCACAGCTTCCTGCAGGTGTGACGGGGCAGTAAAGACAGACACCCCAGTCACGGGGACTGCACAGCTTCCTGCAGGTGTGACGGGGCAGTAAAGACAGACACCCCAGTCACAGGGACTGCACAGCTTCCTGCAGGTGTGACGGGCAGTAAAGACAGACACCCCAGTCACGGGGGGCTGCACAGCTTCCTGCAGGTGTGACGGGGCAGTGAAGACAGACACCCCAGTCACGGGGGGCTGCACAGCTTCCTGCAGGTGTGACGGGGCAGTGAAGACAGACACCCCAGTCACGGGGGGCTGCACAGCTTCCTGCAGGTGTGACGGGGCAGTAAAGACAGACACCCCAGTCACGGGGGGCTGCACAGCTTCCTGCAAGCATGATGGCTCAGAATGGCACTTGGACCACTTACCTTCTGCTGTCCGGGGCGTTCTGGACAAGCGCCGCTTGGTTCATCACTCGTATCCAGCCGTTCATGTCCTCCTGTGTATCAGCGCTGAAGTAGTAGGTCCTCATGCTGGGGTGGTCCCGGAGAGAGTCCTGTTGGATGTACGCCCGCATCCCAGCATGCACAGCCTGTAATAGAAAGATGCCATCACTCATGGAGAGCGCAGCGCTGGAACATGGCTCCCGATTCTGGATACAGCCAACAACTCCTAGCGGACAAGAGACTCTCAGCATTCCCAGACTTCAAACAAAGCTATGGGAGCCAAACTACCAGGGGAGAGCGTCCCACCCCATGGCCACAGCCCCGTCCCCTCTACAGGGTGATGGCTTATCACTAACACACAGTGACAGGCAGTGAGTGCAGCGCTCGGGGATCAGCACTTCTGGATCTGTGTACTCGGCCACAGCGTGCACAATGTAGTGCAGCCACGAGCCACGATGACCGGACCCACGAGTCCTCATGGGTGCGGGAGACCGCGAGGCCACATAATCTGGGGACGCCACAACCAGGAGATCCGCCATAAGCTGCACGATTACCGTCTGTTACCGACTTTGGCAGGAAAGGTTTTCATCATTTCGCTTTGATGGCTTCAGGCCGTCCATGAGCGGCGGAGGCTCGGGGTCATTCATGCGGAAAGGACTGTCCATCAGACGCCAGGAATGTGGCGGTGATCAGTGATGAATGAAGTTATGAAGGCTGGTGTGTAGTGATGAGCGAGTATGCTCGCTGCTCGGGGGTCCTCCGAGTATTTGGAAGTGCTCGGTGATTTAGTTTGTGTCACCGAAGCTGCATGATTTGTGACTGCTAGACAGCCTGAATACATGAGGGGATTCCCTAACAAACAGGCAATCCTCACATGTATTCAGGCTGTCAAATAGCCACAAGTCATGCAGCTTCGGTGACACAAACTAAATCACCGAGCACTTCCAAATACTCGGAGGACCCCCGAGCAGCGAGCATACTCGCTCATCACTACTGGTGTGATCTACGGGCAGGGGACTGAACCCTCGCAAGGTCTGGGGGGCGGCGGGCCTACTATACTGGGGGGGGGGGGTGCGGCCAGCCTCCTATAATGGAGGGGGTGGGCAGGCCAGCCTCCTATACTGTGGGGGGGCAGGCCGGCCTCCTATACTGGGGTGGGGGGGGCGCCTCCTAAACTTTGGGGGGGATGCATCCGGCCTCCTATACTGTAGGGGGATGCTTCCGGCCTCCTATACTGCAGGGGGGGGGGGGGTTGGCAGGCCAGCCTCCTATACTGTGGGGGGGGGGGCAGGCCGGCCTCCTATACTGGAGTGGGGGGGGCGACCTCCTATACTGAGGGAGGATGCGTCCGGCCTCCTATACAGTGGGGGCAGGCCAGCCTCCTATACTGTGGGGGGGATGCGTCCGGCCTCCTATACTGGGGTGGGGGGGCGGCCTCCTATACTGGGGGGATGAAGCCGGTCTCCTATACTGGGGTGGGGGGGCGCCTCCTAAACTTTGGGGGGGATGCATCCGGCCTCCTATACTGTACGGGGATGCTTCCAGCCTCCTATACTGCGGGGGGGGGGGAAAGGCCAGCCTCCTATACTGTGGGGGGGGGGGGCAGGCCGGCCTCCTATACTGGGGGGATGCGGCCAGCCTCCCATACTGGGGTGGGGCCGCCTCCTATACTGTGGGGGGGGGGGATGCCTCCGGCCTCCTATACTGTGGGGGGGGGGGGGACCTCCTATACTGTGAGGGGATGCGTCCGGCCTCCTATACTGGGGTGGGGGGGCGGCCTCCTATACTGAGGGAGTATGCGTCCGGCCTCCTATACTGTGGGGGCAGGCCAGCCTCCTATACTGTGGGGGGATGCGTCCGGCCTCCTATACTGGGGTGGGAGGGGCGGCCTCCTATACTGGGGGGATGCAGCCGGCCTCCTATACTGGGGTGGGGGGGGCGGCCTCCTATACTGAGGGGGATGCGTCCGGTCTCCTATACTGGGGTGGGGGTGAAGCATCCTATACTGGGGGGATGCGTCCGGTCTCCTATACTGGGGTGGGGGGGGGGGGCGGCCTCCTATACTGTGGGGGGGGGGGAGGCAGGACGGCCTCATATACTGTAAGGGGGATGCGTCCGGCCTCCTATACTGGGGTGGGGGGGAACCTCCTATACTGGGGGGATGCGTCCGGTCTCCTATACTGGGGTGGGGGGGGCCCTCATAAAATGGGGGGGATACGGCCAGCCTCCTATACCAGAGGGGGATGCGTCCGGCCTCCTATACTAGGGTGGGGTGGGTGGTCGGCCTTCTATACTGGGTGGGGGGGCGGACTCCTATACTGGGGGGATGCGTTCGGCCTCCTATACTGGGGTGGGGGCAGCCTCCTATACCGGAGAGGGATGCGTCCGGCCTCCTATACTGGGGTGGGGGGCGGCCTCATATACTGGGGGGGGGGGGGGGGCGTCCGGTCTCCTATACTGGGGTGGGGGGGGGAAGCCTCCTATACTGGGGGGGGATGCAGCTGGCCTCCTATACTGGGGTGGGGGGGCGGCCTCCTATACTGGGGGGGATGCGTCCAGCCTCCTATACTGGGGTGGGGGGGCGGCCTCCTATACTGGGGGGATGCGTCCGGTCTCCTATACTGGGGTGGGGGGGGAGCCTCCTATACTGGAGGGGATGCGTCCGGTCTCCTATACTGGGGTGGGCGGCCTCTTATACTGGGGTGGGGGAGCGGCCTCCTATACTGGAGGGGATGCGTTGGGCCTCCCATACTGGGGTGGGCGGCCTCCTAGACTGGGGTGGGGGAGCGGTCTCCTATACTGGGGGGATGCGTCCGGTCTCCTATACTGGGGTGGGGGGGCGGCCTCCTATACTGGGGGGATGCGTCCGGTCTCCTATACTGGGGTGGGCGGCCTCCTATACTGGGGTGGGGATGCGTTCGGCCTCCCATACTGGGGTGGGGGGGCGGCCTCCTATACTGGGGGGATGCGTCCGGTCTCCTATACTGGGGTGGGGGGGGAAGCCACCATGTTACCTTAAAGGAATATCTGCGGTTTATCCGATCCTCGGGCCCGGTGACGGAGATGATGTAGCTCGGGAGCGGGATGCTGCCCAGGACGGCTTCCTCCCTGCTGTCTGAGAGATGGCAGAGGCCGGTCACAGGGGCAGGATTATATCATGAGACCCCGCACTGAAGCCCCAGTGTCAGCTCTCACCTTTATAATAAAAAAGACAATAATCCGAGAGCAGGAACCATCGCCTCTTCCACAGCTTCATCCCTGAGCTGTCCTGGAGTGGGCACAAGACACGGTGAACATGAGGGACAGCAGCGCCCGCCACGAAAGACCACCACGAGCACCCTCCACGAGAGGCCAAAGGACGCCCCCGCCACGAAAGCCCACGAGAGCCCGCCACAAGAGCCTACAGGACGCAGCCGCCACGAGAGCCCACCATGAGAGCCCGCATTCAGAGCCCACCATAAGCACCCTCCAAGAGCGCCCACAGGACGCGGCCGCCACGAGAGCCCTCACAAGCGCATACAGGACGTGCCCATCACAAAAGCACACCATGAGAAACCACCACGAGCGACCTCCATGAGCCCCTCCAAGAGCGTCCTCAACGAGAGCCCACCACGAGCTCCCACAGGACGCGACCGCTACGAGAGCCAACCACGAGCGACCTCCATGAGCCCCTCCAAGAGCGTCCTCAACGAGAGCCCACCACGAGTTCCCACAGGACGCGACCGCTACGAGAGCCAACCACGAGCACACACAAGATGTGCCAGTCACGAGTGCCCACAGGACATGGCCGCCACAAGCGCCGACTACAAGCATCCCCCTGCGCTGTACCCACCTGCTTGTACAGCCATCCCCGCACCAGCACCGGCACACTCGGGTTCCTCTTTATAGACCGGTCTCTCTTGCCGAAGCTGTACACCTTCCCCACAGATTTAAATGCCTGAAAAGACAGCGAAGAGAATAAAACAACGAAGGAGTCGACAAACAGCATCCAAAGCCCGGACCAGACGGCAAGAACTGTGGTGGACAGGACCCAGGATATAGAAGAGTTGGCACCAACGCCCTGATGCTGACCGTCCTGACACTAATCGCCCTGACGCTGACCGTCCTGATACTAACCACCCTGTCACCATCCGCCCTGACGCTGAACGACCTGTCACCGACTGCCCTGACCATCCTGACACTAACCACCCTGTCACCAGCCGCCCTGACGCTGACCGTCCTGACACTAACCACCCTGTCACCAGCCGCCCTGACGCTGACCGTCCTGACACTAACCCCTCTGTCACCATCTACCCTGACGCTGGAAGCCCTGTCACCAACCGCCCTGACCATCCTGACACTAACCACCCTGACGCCGACCGCCCTAGTGCGACCATATAGGTTTACGTCGTGTATGGTGGATGGAAACTTCTCCATCCACACAGTGGGACATTCTGACCCTAAGTAAAGATGGAGTGTAATGATACCCCATTTTTGCCCACATTCAAAGTTCCTTCCAGAACGACCCACCCACAGTGAGCTCTGCTATGCTGGCTGTGAGGGTCTGACCCCCCCTCCATTTCCTCCCCTGTCATAACTGCTGATGCTCTCACTAGCTCACACCATTCCTTTGAAAGTTACCCAAAACCTCTCCCCCCCAGGAATGTGGTAATCAGCAGAAAGCAGTCCTTTGTCTCAGATAGCATCGATTTGGAATCTAACCATTAGGGCATAACTAGCCACCCGCTTATGTTATGAGTATGAAATTTCCATGTCTGCATGTCCATCGGTGGAACCAACAACCAGTGAATTTTCTAAGCACTGGCACCAGTGGAATCCGAGAAATAGATTCCTACATCACCGCTTGGTACATGTACTTCGTGTTTAGACTTAAATGCACGCCAATGTCATGCGGAGTAAGATGGTACGACGTACGTTACTGTAGGAGGTTCCATCTCTGACTTATGTAATTCAGAAGTTTGTAGCCAAAATGCTCCTTTTGAGAAAAAAGGAGTGCTTCCATAACTCAGCCACTTTAGTGATGTCATGACCATGGGGGTATAAGGTTGTGGGAGCTCAGTTGGCACGCTCTCTTGCCCTGAACACCTCTGATGCAGTGAAGCTCCGTGCAAATGCACTGCGACATGGTTTGCCTGCAATGATCTTTTATTTTGTAACCGTCTTGTACATACTTTAATTGTCTCATATTGTAAAATCTTTTAGACCTTTTGTAAACCTGCCTACCACTGCCTAAAATACATAAAATTACTAGTTCTGTTTCTCCTTGCTCTATAACGTACTGTCACGTCCTCCGAGGGGAATTACGCTACTAAATTGAGGTGGCCTCTGCCCCACATTCTAAAACCAGAGGCTGGTGGCAGAAAGTGTGTGCTGGGCATTGTGTAAAGCTGGCAGTGAGGGAGCGGGGTTTTATAAGTGTATTGCCTGGCTGCGGCTAAGAGTAGTTATAATTCCTTCACTGCAACGTGCCTAATAGCCAGTACACCTCCAAGCAGGCCCGTACGGCGACTAATCATCCTAGGTGCAGTTCCCTGACTGACCTGAGGCTAAGGGGGTTTGGGAGACCTGCGAGTTCCTAAGTGGAACTGGAAAGCGGGATATACATAAATCCCTGTAGTTCATGACATACTGGTGGCAGCGGAGGGATAACTAAAATAAGCCCCCCCTGCGGTAAAGTGTAAGGTCAATAGACTTATTTGCTGTTTCTTCATCACATTGGGTGGCAGTGGTGGGATTATAAACCGTGACCTCCGAGCCTCCGTCATCCGTCCGTGCCTTTCATTACATTGGTGGCAGCGGTGGGATTATAGAGCATTAGTGATCTTGTCTGAGCAATCATTCCTCTCACTAAAGACTTGCACAGTTCTTCCAGGGACCCTGCAGCAAAAGTTTTGGAGAACAGACTCAGTGTTTATTAGTCCTGAGACAATTGTGTGTACTTGCGATTACCCCTCCCTTCTCTTTGTTTTTCTATCTTATCTTTTATTTGGCAACCATGGCTAAGATGGGAGAAAACTGGTATAAAGCCCCCGTCTCACACAGCGATCTCGCTAGCGAGATCGCTGCTGAGTCACTAGTTTTGTGACGCAGCAGCGAGCTCACCAGCGATATCGCTGTGTGTGACATTCAGCGACGATCAGCCCCCCTGCTGGGTATCGCTGAAAGGCCAGGACATTTTTTTGATCGCTGGTCTCCCGCTGACAGGCACGCATCGCTGCGTGTGACAGGCGGGAGACCAGAGATCCGCTGGTAACCAAGGTACACAGCGGGTTTCCAGGCACCGCGCAGCGCCTGGAAACCCGATGTGTACCTTGGTTACCAGCTCCCTGCATCAGGGCGCTGGTATCCAAGGTACACTGCGGGTAACTAAGCGATGTTACCCGCAGTGTGGCTTGTACTGATCGCTGCCTGAGCTGCCTGTTTGGCAGCTCAGCAGCGATAATGTAGCGATACACCAGCGATCCTGATCGTTGTCGGGATCGCTGGTGTATCGCTATGTGAGACCCAGCCTTAAGGGGCTTACCAAGGACTCTTATTGCAATGTGCGGGTGGAGGCGGATTGACACCACGGGCAAAAGCAAAGGCCAACAGGCCACGGCCCTGGACAACGCTCAGAGCGCGACGGGCGCAGAAGCTGGCCCAAGCGGAGATGGTGCCTTGAAACAACTCCCCATCGAAGATACAGACAACAGTCTGCAGCTGATCCAACAAACTGCCGAGCGCCAAGCCCAGCGAGCCCATGAACTGGAGATGGCCTGAATCCAGGGGCAGAGGTCTTCCGAGCCCAGCAGTAAGCCCAGCAGCGCTCAGAGTCCGAAGCCGCGGCCAGAGCACTTTCCCGCAATGGAAAAGGACAGGGACTACGACACTTTTCTGCGGGCCTTTGAGAAAGCCTGCAGACATTACCAGCTGCCTGAGAACCTATGTGCCAGGTACTTGACCTCCTCCGGGCTAAAAGGCAAAGCTCTGGAGGCGTTTGCGTCCCTCCCTCCAGAACAAGATGGAAATTATCAGGCCATCAAGCAGGCCCTGATCACCAAATACCGGCTAACCCCTGAGGTATACCGCATTAAGTTCCGGATCCTCCAAATGTGGCCCACACGACAGTTACAGCGATGTGGTGCATGGACTCAGGACCCACTTTGACCAGTGGATCCAAGGACTGTCAGCGACCACCTTTGAGCAGCTGAAGGACCTGATAATCAAGGAACAGTTCCTGCATCTTTGCCCAGCTGAGGTGAGACAGTTCGTGCTGGACCGAGAGCCAAAGAATGAGGACAAAGCAGCGCAGATAGCCGACACCTACGAGGCCAACAGTAAACCAGAGGTGCTGAAGCCAGTCACCGCCAGCAGGAAAGGGGGTAAGCCTGCAACCAACCTCAGTGCCCCTGCCAGCCAACACACCGGAGGCCCTGTCCCATTTGCTAACGCCAGGTAGACAGCAGACCCTCTGTAAGGTTCTTTGTCTCTGTTGACATGTTCCTTGAAACTCAGTTTTCCGTCGGCCATTTTGCTTTCTGTCTTTCTGCAGCTCTTGCCCTCAGTTAATATGGAGTTTCCAGTTTTCATGTTCCCGACCTGATTCTTCCCTCTTGCTTCTTAAGCAGCCTCAACTGAACAATCAGTGCTCCTGAATCAAGCCTCAGTCAGTCTGTGACCTGACTCCTGGAAGCCTTGGACTTGTACTCCAGCTATTCCCTACTGAGGAACCTTGGAACACTTTTGGACTCTGGAAACCTGATGTTTGGTGAATCCATGTTTGCAGAGGAATTACGGTACAGAGAAGAGATCCTGAACCTGCTTTGGAGATTTATTGTAGTGCTTGAAGTTACTCTGGCCTGCTGTGTCTCCTGTCGCTGTTCCTGCAAACTGTGTGAACTTTTCAGCATGCTTGTATGAAGTAATACAAGTCATTTCATTTCAACCTATGTCTCCTGTGTTTTCCTCGCACCCAAGCACAAGACGCTATAGGAACTGTACACTATACATGACAAGATTCAGGAGCCAATGTTTAGTGTTTGCTGGGTCTGGGAAAGCCGTGTCTGCTGTGACTGTGGATATCAGATGTCCGTTTAATACCTTATGTGATGACAGTGGTTGTGACTTCTCACAACCATTCCAGGTGAGCGCATTCCCTTAAATGTTACTCTGGAGTGTTACCACAGGTAAACACTATTGTTTTTTTTTTTTTTTTCTCCTTTCCTCTTCCAGCACTTCTGCCTTAAAAGATCTGGAAGATGGAGGCCCGCATAAAGGAACTTTGCGGAGTGACTGATACAATCCTTTCAGATGTACAGACTTTAAAAACCCGTTTTGCAAGCCTACAGGACCTCACTAATCATAATTTGCAAGTGTTTGGACAGACTACCCAGGAATTGCGAGCCAGGATTGAGGCTCTAGAGCAGACCCGGGCAAGGGGCGGCCCTCGGGCCGCATCCGGCCGGCCGGCTGTCAGTGACCGGCCCGCGGAGGCGCTCCGGCAGTCTCAGGGCCCCGGCATCAGCTGGCACAATACTTACCTCTCCCGTGCCTCCGCTGCTGCAGCTCCGGGCTCCACCGGCGCTTCCTCTCACAGCCGGCCGCTGAATGACGTCATCATTCAGCGGGGACGCTGGACAGGTAAGACGTGTCTCTGTGTGTGTCTGTGTCTATGTAGTGCGGTGCTTTGTGTGTGTGTGTGTGTGTGTGTGTGTGTATGTATGTGAGAGAGTGCTTATGTGCTGTCTGTGTGTGATGATGGGCAGGCATTGCTGATAATGGGGAGGCATTGATGATGATGGGGAGAAGATGATGATAATGGGCAGGTATTGATGATAATGGGCAGGCATTGATGATGGGGAGAAGATGATGATGATGGGCAGGCATTGATGATGATGGGGAGAAGATGATGATAATGGGCAGGCATTGATGATGGGGAGAAGATGATGATGATGATGGGCAGGCATTGATGATGATGGGGAGAAGATGATGATAATGGGCAGGCATTGATGATAATGGGCAGGCATTGATGATGGGGAGAAGATGATGATGGGCAGGCATTGCTGATAATGGGGAGGCATTGATGATGATGGGGAGAAGATGATGATAATGGGCAGGTATTGATGATAATGGGCAGGCATTGATGATGGGGAGAAGATGATGATGGGCAGGCATTGCTGATAATGGGGAGGCATTGATGATGATGGGGAGAAGATGATGATAATGGGCAGGCATTGATGATAATGGGCAGGCATTGATGATGGGGAGAAGATGATGATGGGCAGGCATTGCTGATAATGGGGAGGCATTGATGATGATGGGGAGATGATGATAATGGGCAGGTATGTATATATACAGTATACAGTATATATATATATATATATATATATATATATATATGTATATATACAGTATTGGGTAGAACGGAGTTAATTATATTAGTCCGGCCCTCTAAAACCATCCCAATTTCTCATGCGGTCCCCTGGCAAAATTAATTGCCCACCCCTGCTCTAGAGGAACGAGCCCAGGCTCCTGCCATAACCCCGAGTTCTGGGATCCCCAAATTACCTCCTTTTCGTTTTGGCGGTGAACGTGAGAAATTCAGGGGATTTATTAATCAATGCAATTTATTTTTCTCTGCACATGCTTCACAATTTCCCACTGAACGATCCAAAGTGCTTACTATAATCATGTTGCTTACCAATAAGGCTTTGATGTGGGCAAACCCTCTGATTGAGACTGAGGATGATTGTTTGAATCACCTTGATGCTTTTATTTCAGCCATGGGGCAGGTGTTTGATGACCCCAATCGAGGTGCAACAGCTGAAGCAGCCATGTTAACTTTGCGCCAATGTAAGCGTTCAGTAGCCGAATATGCCCTGGATTTCAGGAGATGGGCTCTTGATACCACTTGGGAGACTTCTGCTAAAAAATCTATTTTTCGGAAAGGGTTGTCTCCACTGATTAAGGATGAACTTGCTCGTGCCGACCCTCCCACTGCGTTAGGTGACTTTATTTACTATTGTATCCGTATTGATGCTCGTCTGACTGAACGCAGACAAGAGAGATGGCTCGAAAATAATCGCACTAACCTTTTACTACCTCCCTCCTCAGCTAAGGAACCTTTGAGTAGGATCACAAGTGAACCAGAACCTGAACCCATGCAGGTGGACTCTTTACAAAGACGGGTTAGTGATGCACGCAAAGAACATCGTATAAAGGAAAATCTATGTTTTTACTGTGGTAAGTCAGGGCACTTCATTATAAACTCCCCCAGCCGTTCTCGTAAGACTACTGCAGCAGTCATTCACTGTGAGTGTTGCGAGAGGAGCTCTGTCATGTCCGAGCCTCAGGCTCCAGAGAGATCTGCTGCAAGAGATCTTGATTTCTCAGACTTAAACTCTGTTAGTTCTGGGGACGATGACGGTATAAACGCTGCAATTTTTCAAGTTTCCTCAGCGGTGTCCCAGCTGAGTTGTAAAAGAAACAATTCTCATTGCTTCCTTTCCATCAAACTCTGGGTTGACTCAGTCTGGGTGTCTAGCTCTGCTATGATCGACTCAGGAGCAAGTGGAAATTTTATGGATATCTCCTTTGCTCTGAAACAGGGGATACGTTCAGTGAAGAAGGCTACTCCAGTACAGATGGAGACTGTGGATGGCTCTCTACTGACTTCTGGACCAGTGGATCAAGAAACAGAGCCTTTGAGGGTCCTTATGGGTAAAGATCATCAGGAGAAAATGTCTTTTTTGCTTATCTCTTCTCCCCACTTTCCCATTATTCTAGGGCTACCATGGCTGCAGGCGCAGAATCCTACGATTAACTGGGAGACCAAGGAATTACACTTTCCGGAGAAACAGATGAGTCAAGGAGTTTCAGCTTGCTCTGTTCCTAAAGGAACCATGTCAGTCCCTGAACTACCAGCTGTATACCAGGACTATGTGGATTTATGTGACAAGAAGAACGCTGATCAGCTTCCTCCTCACCGTCCATATGATTGTCCAATTGAATTATTGCCTGGAGCCGAGATACCTTTTGGTAAGATCTACCCCCTAGCGGGGCCCGAGCTAAAAGCTTTGAAGGATTATATAGACGAAAATTTAGCCAAGGGCTTCATACGCCCCTCTTCATCTCCCGCAGGTGCACCCATCTTCTTTGTGAAGAAGAAAGATGGATCTCTGAGACCCTGCATAGACTATAGGGAACTCAATAAGGTTACTATTAGAAACCGTTATCCATTGCCTTTAATCCCTGAGTTGTTGGAGAGAGTGCGGCATGCCAAAATTTTCTCTAAACTGGATCTCCGTGGGGCCTATAACTTGGTCCGTATTAGACCTGGGGATGAATGGAAGACTGCTTTCAGGTCACGCTATGGACACTTTGAATATCTAGTTATGCCTTTCGGTCTGAGTACCGCCCCAGCCACTTTCCAACACTTCGTGAATGATATCTTCAGGGATCTCCTAGATACATTTGTGGTGATTTATCTGGATGATATTCTAATTTTTTCTAACTCCACAGAGGAACATCATGGACATGTGAGAATGGTCTTAGAACGCCTAAGACAAAACCATCTCTACATCAAACTTGAAAAATGTGAATTCCATAGGACCGAAATTCAATTTCTGGGGTATGTACTATCTACGCAAGGGATTAGTATGGATGGAAGCAAGACCCAAGCCATCAAGGATTGGCCAATTCCTAGAAATGTGAAGGAGGTGCAGCGCTTCATCGGGTTTGCCAACTTCTATAGACGTTTCATTAAGAATTTTTCTGAGGTAGTGTCACCTATCACCCAACTTACCCGGAAACAGTCTAGGTTCTCCTGGACCCCGCAAGCTCAGGAAGCATTTTCCTGTTTAAAGGATAAATTTACCACCGCACCTATCTTAGTACATCCCAACCCCGAGCTTGCCTTCATAATAGAGGTGGATGCTTCAGACTGTGCCGTTGGAGCTATACTCTCTCAGAGAACAGGTGAGAAGAATGTCTTGCATCCCTGTGCCTTCTTTTCCCAGCAGTTGTCTTCGGCTGAGAGGAACTACGATGTGGGCAATAGAGAATTGTTGGCCATTATTGCCGCCTTCAAGGAATGGAGACACCTTCTTCAGGGAGCTGCACAGCAAATAGTCGTCCTGACAGACCATCGTAACCTTGAATTTATCAGGTCGGCTAAGTGCCTGACTCCTCGCCAGGCTCGCTGGAATCTTTTCCTAAACCAATTTAATTTTGTCATTTCTTATAGACTAGGATCGCGCAATGGAAAGGCTGATGCACTCTCTAGGATTCATTCAGCAGAGACACGTCCACTTACTCCTCCTAAGACTATTCTTCCTGACTCTAGATTCCTGGGAGTGATTCATAATCAAGACCTACTTAAGGACATCAAGGAAGCATACCATGCTGATTCTTTGTTGGCTCAACCCCCAAGGGACGTAAGTCTTGTCTTTAAGAATGGTGTGTGGATTCAGGGACAACGACTGTATATACCTGAAACAGTCAGATTGAGAGTATTGCAACTCATCCACGATTCCAAGATAGCCGGGCATAGGGGAATTCTAAAGACACAAGAATTTCTTTCTCGTTTCTTTTGGTGGCCCACTTACAGGAAAGATGTCTTAATCTATGTCACTTCATGTGAAGTCTGTGCAAGATGCAAAACACCTCGCTCCTCACCAACTGGTCTGTTGCAACCTCTTCCCACCCCGTCCCGCCCGTGGGGATCCATTTCTATGGACTTCATTGTGGAGTTACCAACCTCTCAAGGGAAGAACACCATTCTAGTGGTGGTTGATCGTCTAACAAAGGCAGCTCATTTTATCCCTTGTGTCGGCTTACCCACTGCAAAACAGACATCAGACTTGATGATTAAGAATGTGTTTCGCTTACATGGAGTACCGGATGAGGTCATTTCGGATCGAGGGGTGCAATTCACTTCAAGGTTTTGGCAAAATTTCTGTGCAGCATTGGACATTAAAGTAAACCTTTCTTCTGCTTTTCATCCCCAGACTAATGGACAGACAGAACGAACCAATCAGACCCTGGAGCAGTATCTCCGCTGTTTTATCTGCCACCTACAGGATGATTGGGTGGATCTACTTCCACTGGCTGAGTTCTCTTATAACAACTCTCAGAGCGCCTCCACTAAGCAGTCTCCTTTTTACTCCAATCTAGGTTATCATCCTAACATTCTTCCTCGATTTCCCATAGATACGCCCTTGCCGGCAGTGGCTGAAAGAATCAATTCTTTACAAAAGAATATGGATCTTCTAAAGGAAAATCTAGAATTGGCTCAGGAAAGGTACAAGAAAGCAGCAGATAAATTTCGTAAACCTGCACCAGCTTTCAAGGTAGGAGATTTGGTCTGGCTGTCAACCAGAAATCTTAAATTAAAGATTCCATTGTCTAAATTGGGACATAAGTACATTGGACCTTATAAGATCAATAAGATTATAAGTGCTGTTGCTTGTCGTCTTCAACTACCCAGAACTATGAGAATCCACCCTGTCTTTCATGTATCCCTACTAAAGGCTGCAACACCAATACGTTTCCTGGACGTTCTTCTCCTTGCCCTGACCCAGTGCTGGTCGATGGTCAGGAAGAATTTATGGTGGAAAGGATTCTAGATTCCAGGTTGCACAGAAATCAGTTGCAATATTTGATTAACTGGCAGGGCTACCCAGTGAGCACAACTCATGGGAACCAGTCAATAATGTAAATGCTCCTCGCCTGCTCCGCCAGTTTCATCAGAGGTACCCTGACAAGCCTGGTCTGAGGTCATCCGGAGGTTGTCCCTAAGGGGGGAGTAATGTAAGGTTCTTTGTCTCTGTTGACATGTTCCTTGAAACTCAGTTTTCCGTCGGCCATTTTGCTTTCTGTCTTTCTGCAGCTCTTGCCCTCAGTTAATATGGAGTTTCCAGTTTTCATGTTCCCGCCCTGATTCTTCCCTCTTGCTTCTTAAGCAGCCTCAGCTGAACAATCAGTGCTCCTGAACCAAGCCTCAGTCAGTCTGTGACCTGACTCCTGGAAGCCTTGGACTTGTACTCCAGCTATTCCCTACTGAGGAACCTTGGAACACTTTTGGACTCTGGAAACCTGCTGTCTGGTGAATCCATGTTTGCAGAGGAATTACGGTACAGAGAAGAGATCCTGAACCTGCTTTGGAGATTTATTGTAGTGCTTGAAGTTACTCTGGCCTGCTGTGTCTCCTGTCGCTGTTCCTGCAAACTGTGTGAACTTTTCAGCATGCTTGTATGAAGTAATACAAGTCATTTCATTTCAACCTATGTCTCCTGTGTTTCCTCGCACCCAAGCACAAGACGCTATAGGAACTGTACACTATACATGACACCCTCGCTAGTGTTTTTTCCTGCAAACGGACGGGACACATCATCAGCGCCACCTGTCCGGAGAAGCAGAAGAACCTCCCAGCCAAGGCCTCCGGGCCTAATGCAGCAGTTCTTTTGGTGGGTGGGGTGGTTGGGAGGGTCAATGACAATGTGCAGCACATCTGCGTGGGGGCCGGTATCGCTACAGGCCTCAAGGCCATGGGGCTGAACGGACCCTCATCCGACCCGAACTGGCGGCACCTGAAGAGATTATTCGGGGGGAAACCCTAACTGTCACCGGGATTGGAGGCGTCCGCTGCCCCTTGCCGATGGCCCGGGTTTTCATTGATTGGGGTGCCGGGAGCGGGGTGAAGGAGGTGGGGTTGTCCGAAAACTTGCCCACCGACGTTTTGTTGGGGACTGATTTGGGGAGAATGGTCGCGTATTATGTCCCTGACAACGCTCCCCAATCTGAAACTAAGGGTAATGTTAATGCCATTGATGATGATACGAAATTGCATACTTTACCTGAGGATGTGTTATCTGATAACCATTTTTTCCCTAGGAATGTTGCTGATATTGAGGTTAATGTGCCAGCTGTACCTGATAACAATTTTTTTTTAAAAGGTTGATGTGTCCACAGGTGCAGGAGTGCTCAGCCACGTCACTCTGCAGGGTGAGACGACTGAGGAACCCCTAGCAGGAGAAAGCGACGGTGCTACAGGAATGGGTAGGTGCATAGGAACCATGAGGAAGGTGATGCCATGCAACTGACCAGTGCCACCGAGGAAGGAAACAGGCCCATAAGTAGCACTGCCCCTGAAGTGTTGGGGGTTAATGGGGAGGTAAAGCCCATAGCAGCGCCGGCTGATGGGTCTGTAGAAATCCCCAGGAGACAGCCTACGTAGCCGCTGTCACCCGCAGTCAGAGTGCCCGCAACACAGGTAACGCCCTGCCTTTCGCACACTCCTCAGTCAGAGCGTTGATTGAACCAAAGATGGACCCAGCGCAGGTCCTAGAGGGTTCCAGTGAGGGAGGAACCTTGACGTCACTTATGGCTACCTCCAGTCAGGAGTTCCAGGCCGCTCTGCACTTAGACGCGAGCTTGGAGAACTTGAGACGCCTCCCCGAGACACCCACCTCCGTGACTGATAAGGACAGGGTGTTCTGGGAACGAGGAAGGTTGTACTGGGAATCAGTACCTGGAGATTCCCAAAAGGAGTGGTTGAGGGAAAGACAGCTGGTTGTCCCGTACCAGTTTAGAGGTGAGTTGTTGCGGATTGCCCATGAAATTCCACTAGCTGGACACTTGGGGATCAACAAAACTAAGGCACGGCTGTCTCAACACTTCTATTGGCCCAAGATGGGGACAGATGTGACTAACTACTGCCGCTCCTGTATCACCTGTCAAAGAGTGGGGAAGGCGGGGCCTGCTCTTAAGGCTCCCGATCCCGTTGCCAGTGATAGAGGAGCCTTTCCAGAGGATCGTGGTGGACATTGTGGGCCCGCTGGCCGTCCCAGCAGCTCTGGAAAGCGATACATCCTTACTGTGGTAGACTACGCTACCCGGTTCCCGGAGGCAGTAGCTCTGTCCTCAACCAGGGCGGATAAGGTGGCGGATGCACTGGTGACCATCTTTTCACGGGTAGGATTTCCCAGGGAGATGCTTACCAATCAAAGGACCCAATTCATGTCTCGCCTAATGGAGGCTCTCTGTAAGAAAATGCAGGTGAAGCGTCTGGTATAGAGTGCGTATCATCCACAGACCAATGACTTGTGTGAGTGCTTTAACGGTACCCTCAAACAGATGCTCCGCATGGTGGTTGAGACCCAAGGACGCGACTGGGAGCGGTACCTCCCACACCTGCTATTTGCTTACCGAGAGGTTCAACAGGCTTCTCCCCCTTCGAGCTCCTGTATGGCAGGCGAGTCCGGGGACCCCTTGGGTTGGTAAGGGAATCCTGGGAAGATAAGCCGAACCCTTCTGAAGTGTCCATCGTGGAGTACGTCATGCGCTTCCGCGACAAAATGCAGACCTTGACGCAGTTGGTGCATGACAACATGACGCAGGCTCAGGCTGACCAGAAGCATTGGTACGACCAGAATGCCCGGGAGCGGACCTACCAGGTGGGTCAAAAGGTGTGGGTGCTGGTCCCCGTACCAAAGGATAAGCTTCAAGCAGCCTGGGAAGGCCCGTACGTTGTGCACCAACAGCTCAAACCAGTCACCTACGTGGTCACTCTTGACCCCGCTCGGGGTAGGCACAAGGCCTTTCACGTCAATATGATGAAGGCTCATCACGAACGTGAAGTCTGCGTCCTACCGGTCTGCAACCTGCCCGAGGACGGGGAGGAAGACCCCCTCCTGGACATGCTGGCCCAAGCCATGGCCGGTGGGTCCATCGAGGACGTGAAGGAGGTAAGTGCTTTGCTAACCGAACCCCAGCGGTCGCAGTTGCGGACCACGCTGGAACCCTTCTGGGCCGTGTTCTCTAACAGTCCTGCGAAGACTGAGTTAGCGGTCCACGAGGTGGACACCGGCAATCATGCCCCACTACGGTGAACACCCTATCGGATCTCTGACGAGGTTAAGCAGGTTATGCGCCAGGACATCGATGAGATGTTACAGCTGGTGGTGATTCAACGGTCCAAAAGCGCGTGGGCCTCACCTGCAGTTCTCGTGCCCAAGAAGGATCGGACCACCCGGTTCTGCGTGGACTACAGGGGGCTCAACGCCATCACAACCTCTGACACGCACCCAATGCAGCGCATCGAGGAGCTACTTGAGCGGTTAGCAAAAGCGGAATACCTACCCATCATGGATTTGAGTCGTGGATACTGGCAGATTCCCTTGAGCCCCGAGGCGCAGGAGAAGTCCGCCTTTATCATCCCCTTCGGACTGTACGAGTACACGGTCATGCCCTTGACACTTTCCTTGACTGGAGAAGTACGCAGTGGCGTACCTGGATGACATTGTCGTCTTCAGTTCCACCTGGGAGGAACACCTGCAGCATCTCCAGAAGGTGCTCCAGCGTGTTCACCAAGCAGGCCTGACCATCCAGCCGGGAAAGTGCCAGATGGGCATGAGGGAGGTCCACTACCTTGGGCACCGGGTAGGCGGGGGTTCTATGGGGCCAGAACCAGAGAAAGTGGACGCAATCGCGTCCTGGCCCACCTCCAGGACCAAGAAACAGGTGATGTCCTTCCTGGGCACGGCAGGGTACTATAGGCGCTTTGTTCAGAGCTATAGCAGCCTTGCAAAGCCCTTGACGGACCTCACCAGCAAGAAGCTACTCCAAACAGTCGACTGGACAGATGGCTGTGAGGTGGCCTTCCGGGCCCTGAAAACAGCCCTGTGCAGCTCTCCCGTGTTAAAAGCAGTCGACAGCAGTCGGCCGTTCCTAGTACAGACCGACGCCAGCGAGTTGGGCCTCGGTGCTGTGCTCAGCCAGATCAACTCGAGGAACCAAGAACACCCCGTGTTGTACCTGAGTCGGAAGCTTCTGCCGAGGGAAGTGGCAAATTCCACCATCGAGAAGGAGTGCCTGGCCATGGTCTGGGCACTGAAACGTTTGCAGCCCTACCTGTACGGACGCACCTTCACTGTGGTGACCGACCACAACCCCCATAGCTGGCTGCACACAGTGTCTGGAACCAACGGAAGGTTGCTACGCTGGAGCCTTGCCCTCCAGCAGTACGACTTCACCATGAAACACAAAAAGGGCAGTGAGCATGGCAATGCCGATGGGTTGTCTCGTCGAAGCGAACCTGCCGAGGTGCGCATGGATGAGTATAGAGAGGTCCTGCCTCCGTATTGCAATTTAAAAGGGGGAGGTGTAATGATACCCCATTTTAGCCCACATTCAAAGTACCTTCCAGAACGTCCCACTCACAGTGAGTTCTGCTATGCTGGCTGTGAGGGTCTTCCCCCCTTCCTTCCCTCCCCTGTCAGCAGCTGCTGATGCTCTCACTAGCTCACTCCATTCCCCTGCATGTAACCCAAAACCTCTCCCCCCCAGGAATGCAGTAATCAGCAGAAAGCAGTCCTTTGTCTCAGATAGCATTGATTTGGAATCTAACCATTAGAGCATAACTCGCCACCAGCTTATGTTATGGGTATGAAATTTCCATGTCTGCATGTCCATCGGTGGAACCAACAACCAGTGAATTTTCTAAGCACTGGCACCAGCAGAATACGAGAAATAGACGTCACCGCTTGGTACAGGTACTTCGCATTTAAACTTAAATGCACGCCAATGTCATGCTGAATAAGATGGTACGACGTATGTTACTGTAGGAGGTTCCATCTCTGAGTTATGTAATTCAGAAATTTGTAGCCAAAATGCTCCTTCTGAGAAAAAAGGAGTGCTTCCATAACTCAGCCCCTTTAGTGATGTCACGACCAGGGGGTATAAGGTTGTGGGAGCTCAGTTGGCACGCTTTCTTGCCCTGAAAACCTGATGCAGTGAAGCTTCGTGCAAATGGACTGCGATGTGTTGTACACTACATGCAGGACGGGAGTGTACACTACATGCAGAACGGGGGGCGTACACTGTACATGCAGGATGGGGGGCGTACACTGTACATGCAGGACGGGGAGTGTACACTACATGCAGGATGAGGGGTGTACACTGTACATGCAGGACGGGGGGCGTACACTGTACATTCAGGACGGGGGCGTACACTGTACATAAAGGACGGGGGAGTACACTGTAAATGCAGGACGGGGGTGTACACTACATGCAGGATGAGGGGTGTACACTGTACATGCAGGACGGGGGGCGTATACTGTACATGCAGGACGGGGGGCGTATACTGTACATTCAGGACGGGGGGCGTACACTGTACATGCAGGACGGGGGTGTACACTGTACATGCAGGACAGAGGGTGTACACTGTACATGCAGGACGGGTGGTGTACACTGTACATGCAGGATGGGAGGTGTACACTGTACATGAAGGATGGGGGTGTACACTGTACATGCAGGACGGGAGGTGTACACTGTACATGAAGGACAGGAGGAGTACACTGAACATGCAGGACGGGGGGTGTACACTACATGCAGAACGGAGGGCGTACACTGTACATGCAGGACGGGGGGTGTACACTGTACATGCAGGACAGGGGGGGTGTACACTGTACATGCAGGACGGGGGTGTACACTGTACATGCAGGACGGGGGTGTACACTGTACATGCAGGACGGGGGTGTACACTGTACATGCAGGACGGGGGGTGTACACTGTACATGCAGGACGGGGGTGTACACTGTACATGCAGGACGGGGGGTGTACACTGTACATATAGAGCAGTGGTAAGATACATACCACCGCAATATATATACACAAGTCAGGAGCCAAGTGCGGAAGCTCTGGAGAAGTGAGTGGGTATATGGCGTACGCTGTATACATACACACACTATACAGCGCATGTCGTATACCCGCTCGCTTCTCCAGATCTCCCGCACTTGGCTCCTGGCTTGCAGATCTCTTTGGGGTCCCCAGGACTTGTTTCGGTGGGACTTTCACGTCTGTGGACTGTTAGAACCGGACGGGATGGGGGAAGGGGAGAATCTGTGGGGACGCAGGGGCTGTGCTCCATGTTGTTCTGCAAAGGATGCAATGTAACAGAAAAGCAGCTGTGAGCTGCAGCTCAAGGCTTCAGATCTCACAAATGTACTGTCCTGGGCTCTTTAGCTTCAAGCACAAAATTCCCCCCTTGCTGTATATATACATATACACATATATATATATATATATACACCCTCCTATACCGTTATGTGCAGCATAGTGACCCCCAACGTGCACGTACAGATGAGGAAGGGACTTACCTTAGGGGGGGGCCTGGACTCTGCAGTGGACGTGGTCACGGCTGTAGACCCCTCGCTCACCATGCTGTAGGGTCTTTGGTTAATCTGCTGAGGAGACATGACAGAGCCGTCCCTAGAGAAGACGAATGACAGAGTGAGGACGATGCAGCAGAGTCGGGAATCTCATCACATCAGCGCAGGAAGCTCATGTCTCACTGCAGCAGCTCTGCTAGAGAAAGTGTCTGCAGTGAGGACACCGAGCTCTGTCAGAGAAAGTGTCTGCAGTGAGTACACCGAGCTCTACCAGAGAAAGTGTCTGCAGCGAGGACACCGTGCTCTACCAGAGAAAGTGTCTGCAGTGAGTACACCGAGCTCTGCCAGAGAAAGTGTCTGCAGTGAGTACACCGAGCTCTACCAGAGAAAGTGTCTGCAGCGAGGACACCGTGCTCTACCAGAGAAAGTGTCTGCAGTGAGTACACCGAGCTCTACCAGAGAAAGTGTCTGCAGCGAGGACACCGAGCTCTGCCAGAGAAAGTGTCTGCAGTGAGGACACCGAGCTCTGTCAGAGAAAGTGTCTGCAGTGAGGACACCGAGCTCTGCCAGAGAAAGTGTCTGCAGTGAGTACACCGAGCTCTGCCAGAGAAAGTGTCTGCAGTGAGGACACCGAGCTCTGCCAGAGAAAGTGTCTGCAGTGAGGACACCGAGCTCTGCCAGAGAAAGTGTCTGCAGTGAGGACACCGAGCTCTGCCAGAGAAAGTGTCTGCAGTGAGTACACCGAGCTCTACCAGAGAAAGTGTCTGCAGCGAGGACACCGTGCTCTACCAGAGAAAGTGTCTGCAGTGAGTACACCGAGCTCTGCCAGAGAAAGTGTCTGCAGTGAGTACACCGAGCTCTGCCAGAGAAAGTGTCTGCAGTGAGTACACCGAGCTCTGCCAGAGAAAGTGTCTGCAGTGAGGACACCGAGCTCTACCAGAGAAAGTGTCTGCAGCGAGGACACCGTGCTCTGCCAGAGAAAGTGTCTGCAGTGAGGACACCGAGCTCTGCCAGAGAAAGTGTCTGCAGTGAGTACACCGAGCTCTGCCAGAGAAAGTGTCTGCAGCGAGGACACCGAGCTCTACCAGAGAAAGTGTCTGCAGCGAGGACACCGTGCTCTACCAGAGAAAGTGTCTGCAGTGAGTACACCGAGCTCTGCCAGAGAAAGTGTCTGCAGTGAGTACACCGAGCTCTGCCAGAGAAAGTGTCTGCAGTGAGTACACCGAGATCTGCCAGAGAAAGTGTCTGCAGTGAGTACACCGAGCTCTACCAGAGAAAGTGTCTGCAGCGAGGACACCGTGCTCTACCAGAGAAAGTGTCTGCAGTGAGTACACCGAGCTCTGCCAGAGAAAGTGTCTGCAGTGAGGACACCGTGCTCTACCAGAGAAAGTGTCTGCAGTGAGGACACCGAGCTCTGCCAGAGAAAGTGTCTGCAGTGAGGACACCGAGCTCTGCCAGAGAAAGTGTCTGCAGTGAGGACACCGAGCTCTACCAGAGAAAGTGTCTGCAGCGAGGACACCGTGCTCTGCTAGAGAAAGTGTCTGCAGTGAGTACACCGAGCTCTGCCAGAGAAAGTGTCTGCAGTGAGTACACCGAGCTCTACCAGAGAAAGTGTCTGCAGTGAGGACACCGAGCTCTACCAGAGAAAGTGTCTGCAGCGAGGACACCGTGCTCTACCAGAGAAAGTGTCTGCAGTGAGGACACCGTGCTCTGCTAGAGAAAGTGTCTGCAGTGAGTACACCGAGCTCTGCCAGAGAAAGTGTCTGCAGTGAGTACACCGAGCTCTGCCAGAGAAAGTGTCTGCAGTGAGGACACCGAGCTCTGCCAGAGAAAGTGTCTGCAGTGAGGACACCGAGCTCTACCAGAGAAAGTGTCTGCAGTGAGGACACCGAGCTCTACCAGAGAAAGTGTCTGCAGCGAGGACACCGTGCTCTGCCAGAGAAAGTGTCTGCAGCGAGGACACCGTGCTCTACCAGAGAAAGTGTCTGCAGTGAGGACACCGTGCTCTACCAGAGAAAGTGTCTGCAGTGAGGACACCGAGCTCTGCCAGAGAAAGTGTCTGCAGCGAGGACACCGAGCTCTACCAGAGAAAGTGTCTGCAGTGAGGACACCGTGCTCTGCCAGAGAAAGTGTCTGCAGTGAGTACACCGAGCTCTGCCAGAGAAAGTGTCTGCAGCGAGGACACCGTGCTCTGCCAGAGAAAGTGTCTGCAGTGAGGACACCGAGCTCTGCCAGAGAAAGTGTCTGCAGCGAGTACACCGAGCTCTACCAGAGAAAGTGTCTGCAGTGAGGACACCGTGCTCTGCAGAGAAAGTGTCTGCAGTGAGTACACCGAGCTCTGCCAGAGAAAGTGTCTGCAGTGAGGACACCGAGCTCTGCCAGAGAAAGTGTCTGCAGTGAGTACACCGAGCTCTGCCAGAGAAAGTGTCTGCAGTGAGGACACCGAGCTCTACCAGAGAAAGTGTCTGCAGTGAGGACACCGTGCTCTACCAGAGAAAGTGTCTGCAGTGAGGACACCGAGCTCTGCCAGAGAAAGTGTCTGCAGTGAGTACACCGAGCTCTACCAGAGAAAGTGTCTGCAGTGAGGACACCGTGCTCTACCAGAGAAAGTGTCTGCAGCGAGGACACCGAGCTCTACCAGAGAAAGTGTCTGCAGTGAGGACACCGTGCTCTACCAGAGAAAGTGTCTGCAGTGAGGACACCGAGCTCTCCAGAGAAAGTGTCTGCAGTGAGGACACCGGCTCTCCAGAGAAAGTGTCTGCAGTGAGGACACCGAGCTCTACCAGAGAAAGTGTCTGCAGCGAGGACACCGAGCTCTACCAGAGAAAGTGTCTGCAGCGAGGACACCGTGCTCTACCAGAGAAAGTGTCTGCAGTGAGTTACACCAGAGCTCTGCCAGAGAAAGTGTCTGCAGCGAGGACACCGTGCTCTACCAGAGAAAGTGTCTGCAGTGAGGACACCGAGCTCTGCCAGAGAAAGTGTCTGCAGGAGGACACCGAGCTCTACCAGAGAAAGTGTCTGCAGTGAGGACACCGTGCTCTGCCAGAGAAAGTGTCTGCAGTGAGGACACCGAGCTCTACCAGAGAAAGTGTCTGCAGCGAGGACACCGAGCTCTGCCAGAGAAAGTGTCTGCAGTGAGGACACCGTGCTCTACCAGAGAAAGTGTCTGCAGTGAGGACACCGAGCTCTACCAGAGAAAGTGTCTGCAGCGAGGACACCGGCTCTACCAGAGAAAGTGTCTGCAGTGAGGACACCGAGCTCTACCAGAGAAAGTGTCTGCAGCGAGGTACACCGAGCTCTACCAGAGAAAGTGTCTGCAGCGAGGACACACTCCGAGGTCTGCAGGACAGGTCGAGAAAGTGTCTGCAGTGAGGACACGAGCTCTACCAGAGAAAGTGTCTGCAGTGGGGACACCGAGCTCTACCAGAGAAAGTGTCTGCAGGAGGACACCGAGCTCTACCAGAGAAAGTGTCTGCAGTGAGGACACCGTGCTCTACCAGAGAAAGTGTCTGCAGTGAGACACCGAGCTCTCCAGAGAAGTGTCTCAGCGAGACACCGTGCTCTACAGAGAAGTGTCTGCGGAGACACGAGCTCTACCAGAGAAGTGTCTGCAGTGAGGACACCGGCTCTACCAGAGAAAGTGTCTGCAGGAGGACACCGAGCTCTCCAGAGAAAGTGTCTGCAGCGAGGACACCGAGCCTACCAGAGAAAGTGTCTGCAGGAGGACACCGGCTCTCCAGAAAAGTGTCTCAGCAGGACACGAGCTCTCCAGAGAAAGTGTCTGCAGCGAGGACACCGAGCTCTCCAGAGAAAGTGTCTGCAGGAGACACCGGCTCTGCCAGAAAGTGTCTGCAGCGGTACACCGAGCTCTGCCAGAGAAAGTGTCTGCAGTGAGACACCGAGCTCTGCCAGAAAGTGTCTGCAGCGAGGACACCGTGCTCTACCAGAGAAAGTGTCTGCAGGAGGACACCGGCTCTCCAGAGAAAGTGTCTGCAGTAGGACACCGAGCTCTGCCAAGAAAGTGTCTGCAGTGAGGACACCGAGCTCTCCAGAGAAAGGTCTGCAGCGAGGACACCGTGCTCTCCAGAGAAAGTGTCTGCAGTGAGACACCGAGCTCTGCCAGAGAAAGTGTCTGCAGTGAGGACACCGAGCTCTGCCAGAGAAAGTGTCTGCAGGAGACACCGGCTCTACCAGAGAAAGTGTCTGCAGTGAGGACACCGGCTCTGCAGAGAAAGTGTCTGCAGCGTACACCGAGCTCTACCAGAGAAAGTGTCTGCAGGAGTACACCGAGCTCTCCAGAAAAGTTCTGCAGGAGACACGGCTCTCCAGAAAGTGCTGCAGGAGACACCGGCTCTCCAGAAAGTCGCAGGAGACACCGGCTCTGCAGGAAATGTCTGCAGTGAGGACACCGAGCTCTGCCAGAGAAAGTGTCTGCAGCGAGACACCGGCTCTGCCAGAGAAGTGTCTGCAGTGAGACACCGGCTCTGCCAGAGAAAGTGTCTGCAGTGAGGACACCGGCTTCCAGAGAAAGTGTCTGCAGTGAGGACACCGAGCTCTCCAGAGAAAGTGTCTGCAGGAGACACCGGCTCTCCAGAGAAAGTGTCTGCAGCGAGGACCGGCTCTACCAGAGAAAGTGTCTGCAGTGAGACACCGGCTCTACCAGAGAAAGTGTCTGCAGTGAGACACCGGCTCTCCAGAGAAAGTGTCTGCAGCGAGGACACCGAGCTCTACCAGAGAAAGTGTCTGCAGGAGACACCGGCTCTACCAGAGAAAGTGTCTGCAGGAGGACACCGAGCTCTGCCAGAGAAAGTGTCTGCAGTGAGACACCGAGCTCTACCAGAGAAGTGTCTGCAGGAGGACACCGGCTCTGCCAGAGAAAGTGTCTGCAGGAGACACCGGCTCTGCCAGAGAAAGTGTCTGCAGTGAGACACCGAGCTCTCCAGAGAAAGTGTCTGCAGCGAGGACACCAAGTGCTCTGACACGAGAAAGTGTCTGCAGGAGGACACCGGCTCTCCAGAGAAAGTGTCTGCAGTGAGGACACCGGCTCTGCAAGAAAGTGTCTGCAGGAGACACCGAGCTCTGCCAGAGAAGTGTCTGCAGGAGACACCGTGCTCTACCAGAGAAAGTGTCTGCAGTGAGTACACCGGCTCTGCCAGAGAAAGTGTCTGCAGTGAGACACCGAGCTCTCCAGAGAAAGTGTCTGCAGCGAGGACACGAGCTCTACCAGAGAAGTGTCTGCAGTGAGGACACGAGCTCTCCAGAGAAAGTGTCTGCAGTGAGGACACCGAGCTCTCCAGAGAAAGTGTCTGCAGTGAGACACGAGCTCTACCAGAGAAGTGTCTGCAGAGACACCGGCTCTACAGAGAAAGTGTCTGCAGCGAGGACACCGGCTCTCCAGAGAAAGTGTCTGCAGGAGACACCGAGCTCTACCAGAGAAAGTGTCTGCAGGAGGACACCGCTCTCCAAGAAAGTGTCTGCAGTGAGGACACCGGCTCTCCAGGAAATGTCTGCAGGAGACACGGCTCCCAGAAAAGTGTCGCAGGAGAACCGGCTCTCCAAGAAGTCTGAGAGACCGCCCAAGAAATGTCTGCAAGACACGGCTTCCAAGAATGCGCAGGAGACACAGCTCTACCAAATGCTGAGAGACACGGTCCAGAAAGCAGAGGACACCGGCTCTCCAGAAGTGCTGCAGAGACCCGGCTACCAGAGAAAGTGTCGCACGAGGACACCGGCTCAAAGTGTCTCGGAGAACCGTGCCTCCAAAAAGTGTCTGAGTGAGACGCTCTCCAAAAAGCGCGCAGACACCGACCTCAAGAAGTCGGACACGCCTCCAGAGAAGTGTCGCAGGACACGAGCCGCAGAAAATTCTGCAGCAGGACACCGTGCTCCCAAGAAAGGTCTGCATGAGACACGAGCTCTTCCAATAAAGTCCAAGAACCGTCTCCAAAAAGTCTGCGTAAACGGCTCTACAGAAAGTGTCTCATTACACCGCTCCAAAAATGTCGCAGGAGGACCCGCTCTCAAGAAAGTTCTGCGGACCCGCTCTACCAAGAATGTCGCAGGAGGACACGCTCTACAAGAAGTTCTGCAGAGACACCGAGCCTCAAGAAGGTCGCAGGACACCGAGCTCTCAGAAATGTCGCAGCAGGACACCGACCGGCTCCAAGAATGCTGCAGGGACGTGTCTACAGAGCGTGAGAAACGCCAAAAAGTGTCGCAGCGACGACAAAATCGAGACACGCTCCAAGAAGTTCTCAGGAGACACCTCCAGAGAAGTCTAAGAAAGGTCAAGAGCTCACAAGAGGTCCAGAGAAGTCTCAGAAGGCTCAGAACCGAGTCACAGAGAAAGCTCAGGAGCACCGCCAGAGGTCTGCAGGACACCGGCTCTCCAAGAAGTCTCAGAACGCTCCGAGAATCCACGAGGACACCGGCTCTCAGAGAAAGTGTTCAGGACAGGCTCTCCAAAAATGTCTGCAGGACACGACTTCCAAAAGTCTGCAGACAGCTCCAGAAAGTGCGAGACGGCTCTCAAGAAGCGAGGGAATCTCACGAGAAGTCTCAGAGGCGCAAGAAGCTCAGAGGCCTCCAGAAAGTGTTGCAGTGAGACCGCCTAGAAAGTGTCAGAGACCGGCTCCAAAATGCTGCGGACCGGCTTACGAGAATGTCGGACCCCTTCAAAAAGCTGCAGAGACACCCTCAGAAAAGTTCGCAGAGCACCGCTCCAAGAAAGTCTGCAGGAGACACCGCCCAGAAGTGTCTGCAGATCCTTGCAGAATTCAGAGAAGGCTGAGAAGGTCAGAACTGCAGAGCACAGGAGTGTTCAAAACGAGAAGTGCTCGAGAGTCTCAGAACGAGCGAGTGAAGCTGCAGGAGGACGCTGAAAGGTCTGCAGAGACACCGCTCTACCAGAGAACGTGCTGCAGACACGAGTCTCATGAACACCGGCTGCCAGAGAAGTGTCTGCAGAGACAGGTCTGCAGGAAAGTGCTGAGAACGCTGCCAGAGAAAGTCTGCAGCAGACACAGGCTAGCAGACGTCTCAGTAGAAGAGTCGCGAGAAAGGCTCTGCGAAAGTCTGCCAGGAGCTGCTAGGAAACGCTCGGCCAACGGAAGCTGCAGCGAGGACACCGCCTCCAGAAAAGTGTTCAGTGAGTACACGCTCTGCCAGAAAGTCTGCAGTGAGGACCCGCTGCAGATAGTGAGGGCACGTCTACCAGAGAAAGTGCGCTGAGACACGAGCTCTGCCAGAGAAAGTGTCTGCAGTAGACACCGGCTCGCAGAGAAAGTGTCTGCAG